>MU188668.1:47097-60186 GCA_016904865.1 Pissodes strobi
CTCGTTCCGGAATTGGTACACCTGGTACGCCAAATCCCTACAGAAAACTGCTCCAAAGATAACCCAGCCAATATCGGCTTTGAATTTCCGGACGAGAAGGCAACTGCAATTCACTCTCTTCATTCACCGGGTGGTAGAGGTCAATACACGTATAAATAATCCTTACTTGGACCGACATAAGGAAAATCGCCGATTCCTGAGTGGTTTGCCATCTAGTCAAGACTAGACTAATCGAATCTGAATTCAGTCACTACAAACAAAATGGAAACCGAGCACGTTACAGGTTCACCATTTAGTCAAGAATAAAACCCTATATTACCATTTAAACTTGATTTGATGCAAAATGAAAGCTAGCACGTTACAACTCCCCCTCTCCTACAATAGGAGGAAAACTTTCTAAAAAGCTTGAAGACGATAATTGAAGACATAAGTGGATAAAGGTGTCATGTCACATTTTTTTCTAAAATCGACTTTTTCAACTTTTTGAACTTCCCTGGTATAGATTTATCTTTCATTAAACCTTAGATACATTTTTCTCAATATTTAAAGATTTATTTTATGGATGAAGGTGTTAAGTCACACGAACATGTAGCATGCCGTAGTAGATAAAGGTGTCATGTCACAGTTTTGTTACATGACACCTTTATCAACTAAGTAATTCAAAAGTCTATTCAACTGTCAAGTCTCGCATTTGAGGTTATGTTTTATCGCGAGGAACTAAAATACGTTTGTGGCAATAATGGCTGGATCGAGGCAATAAAATCTTAAAAATGGTGCTAGAAATTGACTCTAATCAAGGTAAGCTTAACAAAACTAGTTTTCTCATTTATAGCCTGTAATGTATCTAATTATTTTTGTAGAGGCTGTATGCAGCAGTAATTTTGAAAGTAAAGATGTAGTTAAACCGGTTGAAAACCCTTTAGATATGAGACATCTACCAAGAACACAAATGCACATTACAAAACGTAAGTAGTTTTTTTTTCAAATTTGAATATTATGTATTAACTGTATTAACACTACCTATCAAAGTGATCACTCTATAGTTATTTTCCTAACTAGTGCGGAAAGTCATACTTTTCCGCACGCGATTGCAGTTTGCCCAACGACGCGCAGCGGAGTTCGGCAAGCAGTCGAGTGAGGAAAAGAGACTTTCCGCATGAGTTAGGAACAAAATTTTTTCTACAAGCACCTAAATCAAAAATTTAACCGTCTATTTTGTTTTATTTGGGCAAATAGAATAGTTATTTTTATTCGCTTGAGAAACATAGATTTTTTAGGCAAGATTTTATTTAAAAAGCATAAAACAATAACAATTTAATAGCAGTTATTGATATTTATGATACTGGGTGTCCCAAATTTGTATGTATATTTCTTTTGTATAATAATTCTTTAATAATTATAATTAGTTTTCCGCTTTGTTATAACGAACATGACGTGTTCCCCTAAATTTGGTATTATCAATATAGAAGTTACTGTGTGACAAATTTGTATACCTTTTTTGATATCTTTACTTTTCCGCACTAGTACGGAAAAGTAGTGCGAAAAAGTACTTTTCCGCACTAGTGCGGAAAAGTGGCACTTTCTAAACTAAATTGAGTGCGGAAAAGTGAACTTTTCCGCACGCAAGTAGAAAAAAATATTATTCCGTTTGCCAAGCTCCACGGAATTTTATTAAGAATATAGTAACCGTACTATACTTAAATTATGTACTTTTGTTGAGGCAGTGTCCTGCAGTAATCTCGAAGGTCAAGCTGTAATAGAAGTTGAATCGGATAAGAAATATAAAGATATGGAGGAGCAACCAAGTAGAAGTAGGACACTAAGAAGGCGCATTTCAAAAAGTAAGCAATGAGATAATTTAGATACAAATTGAATTTGAATATAATATACGTTTTGTTCTAGGGTTTAAGGAAATAAGCGATGAAGAGAGCATTCCATCAGGTAGTGAATATTGTCTTAGCCACGACGACAATTCAGATTATTCAGAGCCTGAGCCAGAGACTGAGCAGCAAGCAACTCACAACGAACAACGTATTAAGAAGGTTAAACGTAAAGTTTTCATCGATAATGAGACCCTACAAGGAAATAGCATGGAAGATAATGATAATAATAACCAACTAGAGAGCAGTAAGAACACAGAAAGTCTACATGACGATAACGGGACAGAAAAGAGGAAGAGTAACGAAAGTGGAATAAATGTTCATGTCGCAGCTGATGGAATCCAACCAAGCATTAAGAAAGGGAAAAATTTCGAATTATTACCGATGATATCAAAAAATACAATGCGCAATCCTGACACTTGGAAACGAAAAAATCAGCAATATTGAGAGGAAAGGGCGAAGAGTACGTTTCACAAATCGGAAAAGTTATGCAGAAAAAAGTAATAAAGGAAGGGGTCCTCTGCAAAGAAAACGCATGAAATGCAGTGAAAAATTTGGTGCTGAAGATAGATAAGTAATTTTAAGCAAGTTTTATGGATTGGATGTAAATGCTAAAAATGCTTTAGTATTTAAAAGCATTCAAATTTTACCAGTTTCTCGCCATCGATCGACCAGGATATCATCAAAAAAATACACCTTCAAATATTCAGTAACATATAAGAAACAACTTATTCGAGTGTGTAGGGACTCATTTTGCAGCTTATATGGAATTGGCAGAAAAAGAGTAGAAATAACACAAAATTTACTAAAAAATGGTTATCCGATCCCATCACCAGATAAGCGAGGACGTCATACAAATCGTCCTAGGAAGATAGATGACGATGTAGTACAAAATATTGTGAATCACATTAATCAGTTTCCTGCTGAAGAATCCCATTACTCTAGGAATAAGAACCATAACAGAAAATACCTCTCTCCTTTACTCAATATCACTCGACTACACCAGCTTTATATTGAACAATGTAAAGGAGAAAAAATGGATGACAAATATATGGTCAAGGTTTCATTCTACAGACACATTTTTGAAACCAAATTTAATTTGTCCTTCGGGCTCCCAAAAAGTGACACTTGTAGTGTGTGTGATGCTGGAGAAAAATCGCAAGAGCTCAAAGAAAACTATGAGTTTGCTTTTAAGGCACAAAAATTAGACCGAACAACTCCTGCCATTGAACAAAAATCGTGCTACATTACTATGGATCTTCAACAAACCATGCCGTTGCCGAAGTTATCTACATCGAAAGCGATTTATTTGCGACAAATGTGGCTGTATAACTTTGGCATCCACTGCATTATCTATTCTGGACATAAGTCGTTTTTTTTTTACATGGACTGAAGATTTTACAAATAGGGGAAGTAACGAAATTGGTAGTTGTTTGCTGCGATTTTGTAAGATGCTTAAAGAGGAACATCCTGAAATTGAGCACTTGATAATCGGGTCTGATTCATGCGCTGGCCGGAACAAGAACTTTTTTTATATTGTGCCTCTACCAGTAGCTCATATTCAATTTTTTTTTTAAAGTAATAGACCATAAATTCCCCGAAGTTGGCCACACTTATTTGGATCCTGATCGTGATTTTGGAAGGATTGAAAAAGTACTGCGAAAACATCAGACAATTTTAATTCCGGACCAATATCGAGAAACCATTAGATCTGCGAGTACAAAGAACAGTTTATGCTCCGATATGAAAAACTAAAACTAAAAACTAAACTTCGTTTGTATAAAAAATTAAGCAATACTCTTAACGAGAAAGTGAATTTACGAGATAGTGTCAAGTGGATCAGAGTAGATCACTTTGGATTTTATTATTACAAAGCAAACTTAGATCCCTTCACCCCATTTCTGCAAGTTGACTTGCACAAAAAAGGAACAAAAGATGTGCTTTCTGATGAATTGACGTTAAGTACGTTACCTAAATATGGAGGTCCAACTACTGAAAAAATTAATAACTTAAGAGAGCAGCTGAAGTTCATTGACAATGATTATTTATGTTTTTATGAAGAAATTCTAAATGAAAATGTTGAAAATCCGAAGAAGAAAGGGAAAACCTATTAGTTTTTCTGTCTAGCGTGAGTTTCTGATGTTTGTTAATTAGTTTATGCCTAATTTTGTAAGAATTTCCGCATTTTATGATATTAAAAAATATTCAAAAGTATTAGTTTATTTAGGATAAACCCGATACCATTTTTGATTGAATGTTGGTGGATGAAGGTGTTATGTATAAAACATCTAAATTTACTAAGACATCTTACAATTTTGTTATTTAGGGTAGTCACCAGAGAAATTAATATCTTTAATTAAATTATGCGATATTACTAAACGATAATAAATTGTAATTTAAAAAGTTCTAGTTCAAAATGCGTTTCATCAAATATCTCGAAACTTTAAAAATGTGACATGACACCTTTATCCACTTATGCCTTCAATTATGATTAAACTGGATGAGAATTTGAAAAAAATAATGTCCAGAAGTAAGAGACATGTGCCTGGGAAGAAGCATCACCCTAACACAGATATTAAAAATAAGAAAAAACTTACATGTGAAAGTAAGTAAGTAACCCTAACCATATTATGGGTCTGTATAACACCATAAACCGAAACCCTATAACTAACAGACTCTCATACCCCTAAACCTAATGGGACCACAGATCACAATCCAAGACCAATGGATTCCATATCACCAAACCTAATAAAACTGCAATTGATTGAACCCCAATTAATTAAAAAATATGAACCTAGCCCCGGAGAGACGTATTGCAAAGCCCGGCCCCTGTCGTGGGGTCGTTTGAGCGCCACCCGTTCTAGCCAGCTAAACGGAAAAAGCTCGGCTGGTATTGTACCGAGTGGCTAGATTCGCTCATAAAATTAACCGGTTCCTAATTTCGAACTATCAAAAAAAAAAGTATGGCACTATATTCAACCAACTTAACCTATCAAGAAAACACAATCTAAAAATTTAAAGGACACTATATTTGCTACTAAATCCTTTTTTTTTGCAAAGACAGCAACAATTTATCTGAAGAAAATGGTTATAGTAAAATGTGGTTGAGTAGACTTAAGAATGTTAAATGACTTAAAGTAATTAATAAAATAAACAGAGTACAATATGAAGATTGTACGTACAGAGACCAATTCAGTTGGAAAACCTCGGTTCTATATGCCTTATCACTAAATGCAATAAACACTACTTATCAAAGTGATCACTTGACGCAGACTAAGCTTCTTACAACTAGGTATGCGTGCGCTAATAGCTGCACTGATGGTGATAATATGCCGCAATGAGCGGACACAATGATTAGATCAAAAAAACTTGAGAAGTTAATAAAAGCACCAGATCAGATTAAAACTATGGCTAGCTTGATTCATATGATAAAAAGATTAAATTCAGAGCGGTTATATCTGCCGACTAATTAATGAAAAGAATGAAGTTATCAGCGCTTGACTTTTAAAATGAGAAAACAACTAAAAGCAATTAGATCAACTGGTCCGATAAACCAGTGAATAAATGTAAATTAAATTAATTAAAATCAATGAGCTACCTCAATTCAATGTTTGATTTATATCAATAAAAGCAAACGAAGAGTAAACCAGTGAATAAATGTAAATTAAATTAATTAAAATCAATGAGCTACCTCAATTCAATGTTTGATTTATATGAATAAAAGCAAACGAAGAGTAAACATAAGATACAAAACTTATACCCAAATCCCGTCGTCGAACTCTGTCGATGGCCTCTAGTGCGGGAACCACAAGTTAAGGCCCTTCGTCAGCCTTCCAGGGAAAAAAAGTTGTGGACCTGCTTCCGGCCTTTCAGAACAAAGTTGCAGTCCTTTAATTAAAGTTCTGGCCCAGCAGAAGAAATTGGTTCATCAAGTAAACTTCTGGCCCAGCAGAAGAACCCTGAAATAATCCAGTACGCATTAAATAAAGCCCCCTTACTTTAATAAAAATCATAGACCCCCTCCCTCTTTACATAAATACATCTTTTTTATAAAACAAATTTTCCCAGGCAAAAACAAAAAAAACCATGGACTTGCAATAAAGCAAATAAAAGAGATATTAAGGTTCAGGTAACTTGAATATAAAAAGATAGGTATGAATCACCCCTAAAAGAATATATAAACTGCCCCATATGATCAAAATTAAAATGGAGTAGATAAAATAACACATGGTAAAAGCAAATGGCGTTATGTGCACAAAAAAAAGGTAGATAAGCAATCAAGTTCATTAATTTAGGCAAAAATGGTAGCGATATTTACCTCAGACTCGGACTTGAGGGTGTATTAGAAGAGATTCGACGGTCTCGGTCTTAAATGACGAACGTGGAAGCCGCTAGTACAGCTTGTAGAGCCCGAATAATCGGTCGTGTTAAAACACAAACAGAAACGCACGATAAATCCCTTATCAAAAGGGTTGTATTATATCACAATACTTAAATACTTAAAACGTGCAGTTTCTCGCTATACTGGCAAACGTTCCCCAGGCGAGCAAACTAGAAAAGATTTCTCCCACGTTCCATCTTCCGTCAATTTGCCTCGAAATTAAATACACAAGTAGTAATGGGCTGAAAACTTGACGAGTGATTCGATACAAGGAATAATTCTAAGAAAATAAACGCCTTAATTCTCGCTTATTATGATGGTAAATGACGGCGGAAGCCACGAATAATGAGCTAAAATTGCATTCTTCCAGAAAGGCTAGGAAATGCTCTAACAGGAATGATAAACCTTCAAAAATCTAAATCGAGAATGAAAAACGCGCGATAGGTAGCCCATTCCTATTATTTGGCATGAACCACACAAAAACTAGTCGGCCGTACCAAACGAGAAATATATTTAAAGCGGAGGTACAAAAACGATCTCCGGAACATCAACCTAGGGTTCTCAAAAGGTAATAGAATATTCAAACTGAAATTAAATTATGGTTCAATAAGTCAAATGCAGCGTATTTGCAGGCTAACAGAATTCTTTAGAAACGTAAATAGACTCGCTGGCTGTTTACGATAATATAATGCAAATCAAGCCAAGTTAACTTAATAATAAAGTACATACATCGCTTATCAACTAAAATAAATAGTCACAACGGATTAAGAATACAAATATATAGCTAACCTATACTTAAAATATAGTTAATTTTACATTGAGAAAAGAGGCAATTTCAAGCGAATTATTAAATTCAGAATTAATAAACCGATGAGTGCAAAATACAGCATAATTTTTCCCTAAATGCGGCATATAAATGAAATTTTAAAATTGGTAAAATCGAACTGTTACAAAACCTAACCTATATACTAACAAGAAGAACCTACAACTAACGAATTTCGGAGCAGTACCCCACAGGTGAGAGACCGGATGCTCCCGAGGACGAGCCAGGGACACCCCGGAAGTGAATGCCGGTAACCAGCCTAAAAATAATGGAAAACGGCTGGTGGCTGGCATTGCGTATTCCAATGAGGCTTGGGGAACCTCGTATACCAGCCACACCAACACCACATCCAGAAACGCCACCAACACCGCCCCGAAAACACCGACCGCCCACCCGAGGAATACCCCTCGGAAGGTGGAGTGAAGTAATAGAAAGACGAAAGGGAAAAGGAAAAATCAACAGAACAAGTTAAGGCAATAAACAGTTAAAAGAAGATAGCTCAGGTGCTCCACCACCCACAAGGAAGTATGCTATAGCGCACATCAAGCTTAAATAACCTAACCTAACCAATCAGACAGCCGAGAGAAAAACAAAAAAAAATATTAGGTTATCCTAATGACGGCGCTGCCACCAACCTGTTCGAATCGGACCAACCGGAGCTCAGGCAAAAATACCGAGACCACTGACAGCTACGACGGCTAGTATAGCTTGATATCAGTGGCCCCGGGCTTTTCGACCACAGTAGCCACCTCCTCGCGGCGGCATTTAGTCCTTGCCATCGGAAAAAGGTGACCCCGGAGCGTCAGGCAATGAGCTCCACACGGCCGTCCCTTCCGATTGGCTTGCCCCTCCCGACAACCGGAGCTGATCGGGAGAAAGCGCCGACCCAAGCATTTGGCAGCACCCGTCGCCACTAAGACCTGTAAGAGAGAGAAAAAAAATTGACTGCGGATTGGTACAAAAAGAGAAAAACCCAACGAAACGGCTTAGTAAAAGGACCATGGCCTCTGTCCATTTCCCAACTAATAATGCAAAGTTAATTTAACCATTAATCAAAAGATAATAAAGGCAAAGAAAATGTGCGGATCTCCCACCAATGACAATAAATATCAAAGGAGAAAAAAAAAACTTAACCGTTGACTCAGATGAACGTGGTGAATTTATACAAGCTAACTGATACTGATAAGATAAGGAACGTTGGTTATTCGATGTCTGATTCTGCACTTGCAGTCGATGGATCACAAAAAGGTTTTAGATATTGTACGTGCCATACATCTTTCGAGTCGCCACATTCATCCTGTAATTCGTAAGACCAAGAGCCACATTTACGCTTGATGATAAGGGGGCCAAGATATTCCGGCGCTAACTTCGATGTATAATAGTTGACTGCATCGGAGAGACTTTTGTTCTTACGCCACACCCTTTCACCTGGTTCAAAACTAAGAGGTCGTCTGCGCAGATTATACCTTTGAGCATTATTAGTGCTGGCTGACTTGATCTTTGTTTGGACTTGCTGATATAGCTTGATAAAACCTTCTTGACGTTTCTTGATATAAGAATCAAAGTCCAGACCAGAGTTTGGTAATTTGACCGAAAGGTCATGACTGTACAGTTTATGCTCTCTGCCAAACAATACGAAGTAAGGGCTGTACCTAGTAGTTTCGCTCGGTGAAGTTCGAATAGCGCATCCAATTTCACTAAAATATTCATCCCAAGTCCTATGAATTTCCTGTCGAACATAGGTACGCAACATAGTTTTTATAACCCGGTTGTGACGTTCTGTAGGGTTTGCACGGTAATTGTATTTCGCTGTAAAGAATATTTGAGTTTTATATCTTTTACACAAAGCCTGGAATTATTTCGATTTTATTTGGACACCATTATCGCAAGTGAGAATCATGGGCGTGCCGTAAAGAAGAAACCCTCAACAAACTCTTCCAGGGATTTCGCTTTAGCTGACCTACATGAAAACAAGAAAACAGATTTGCTAAAATAGTCGGATATAACCAAGATATAAGAGTACCCACGCTTTGATCGAGGTAGCTAAAGGTCCAATATAATCAAGGCTGATAGCCTGAAACGGTTCGGTGAATTCCGGACGTTCTCCCATCAAGCCAGCGGGAGACGCTTTTGCTCAACCTTATTCTGAGCACAATCCGTGCAGAACTTTACATATTTCACAACATCTGCCTTCATTTTAGTCTTGGCGAATTTTCCCGTAAGTTTTAAAAACCCCTACATGTCCAGCTGGTGGAATGTTGTGACAACGCTGGAAAATCTCTTTCCACTTATCCTACTATTTTCCAATTATCAGAAGAAGAGGACAATTCAGGGAGTGCGGGTTTTATGAACTTATAGAGAATGGAATTGTTCACACGCCAAACAGGAAATTTGAAAGGATAGTTCGCTACACTTTGCAACATTTTCAGATACCATTTGTCTCTCGTGTTTGATGGATTACATGCTGGTGGATCCAGGTCATTAACAGAAAGAGGCACCGATCTGGAAAGAAAATCAGGGACAATATGGTCTTTACCCTTTCGATGGATGAGTTCAAAATCAAACTGTTGCGGGTGTAACTGCCAACGAGCAAGGCGACCTTGCGGATCCTTTAACCTTTGAATCGGTGATGACCTTGAAATGAACATGGTCTAAAAATGCCTTAAATTATCGACGCTCCAAATCACGGCAAGGCACTCCTTCTCAATGACCGATAACTTCATTTCTTGCCTGGCTAACGATCTAGACACGTAACAGATTACTTTTTCACTATCGCCGAACTGCTGCGTTAGAACTGCTCCTAGACCACACGATGATACATCAGCTTGCAAACAAAACTTCTCAAAATCAGGTGCTGTTAAAATAGGTGCAGTTATTTAGACACTCATTCAAGACAGTTAATGATCTCTGGCAATCTGATGTCCAATTCCTTTAATTTGGTATTCTTCTTAGTCAAATCGAGGATAGGTGCCAATAGTGACGAAAAATTCGGGACGAAACGTCTGTGCCAAGAAGCTGTTCCAATAAATCGGCGTATCTCATTGATATTTTGAGGCGGTGGACCTCAACCTTCTCTGGATCTGGCCGCAAGCCTTTGCGGTCAACCGAATGCCCTAAATAACGTAGTTCTGGCTTGCAGAAATTGCACTTCTCAGAAGATACGACCAAACCAGCTTCACGATGATGATCGAATACTGTAGAGCGACAGATGTTCAGGAAAAGTGTTGGACATGATTACAATGTCGATCAAATAGACCATGACGTTAGGTTTCAGTTCGGGTCCGAAAATGGTGTCAACTATGCGTTGCCAAGTCTCTGGCGCATTGGACCTTTTCGGCGCAACTGAATCAGTCCTTTGCCTGGTACTGTGAAAGCTGTATATTCACGTGATGACTCGCTCAGAGGTACTTGCCAAAATGCCGACTTAATGTCGACCGAACTGCTTCGTAAACGGTCTAAAATAGTAGAAATATACGAGATGGGATAGGCATCCTTCTTTGAACGAGTTGCGCTTACGAAAGTTTATGCAAAATCGAAATGCACTGTCCTTCTTACGGGCTAGACAAACAGGGCTTGACCATGGCCTATTCGATCTCTCGAACCTCAACATTTCCTCTACTTCTTCATCGATAAACTTCCGTTTGTAGGGAGACACTGGATAATAACGTTGCTTGATTGGTCGAGTTCCTGGTTCGAGAATAATGTCATGTTCGGTGACTTTGCAACAGCCGAGACCAGAACCTATCTGCAAGATTTTCCCTTTAACCAAAGCATCCAATGCCGCTCTCTCAGACGGTGTCAAATTATCGAGGTTTTGGACATTACAAACCTGCGCGAGATTAGTAGACTCAGAGAAATGCCAAACGTCCTGTTTCAAGTTAGGAATAATCTCCATTGACTTCCAAAATTCTATACCCAAAATCATCTTGTGGGATAGTTCAGGCAAAACCACTATGTCAATAATACGAGTCTTATTGATCAAGGTTACAGGAGTCTGAATATAGCCTATGCTATTACACGCCTGTCCATTCGCAACGGTACAAGAACTATGTTGTTTGCATAATTTAAGACCCAAACCCAAAAGAATTTCATAACCTGGTAATCCTACCAAAGTACGACTAGCACCAGAATCCAATAACCTAATACAAAATAACCTAAAATATCCATTTGCAAATAGGGACGTTGATCTCCTTGGGCGTGTGAGTCAATGTAATCTAAAAGTATCTTGTCTTGAAAATCCACAGTATTGGTCGCTAAAGCAGTAAATCCGGAAGAAATCTCACGACCTAATGATTCCTCCGGGCATTGTTCCCGTTCGTGTTCGAACACTTCGGACATGATCTGACAGTCACATTAGGCATACTGCAGCGATAACAGTGCGTTTTCCTGGGGTTAGGACAGTTACGATTCAGATGGCCAGTTTTCTGACAATTCTAGCAAATGATGTTCTGGGTTAACCCACCTTGATGACTCTGTCCAACCCTATCGGCCATGGGAAGAGATTCCGCTTTACTTTTTTTCGTGGATTCTCGACTGCCACGAACGCAAAGTCAGACTCAACGAACTGTTGGCGCTTCCTAGATGGAGGACGTAACTTTCCACTCGATATTTCTTCGTCTCGAGCTTGAGGCATTCTTCCTCGAGTTCTTCTAATGTATCGACCACCGGAAATTGGGTGGTGTAGAATAGCGATAAGTTACGGCATAAGATGTCCAACTGCGACTCTTCGGATAGGCCTGCATAACGTCTGAACAAAGCCTGCATGCACGTCAAATAATTTATTATGCTCTCCGAAGTATCTTGCGATATTTTCAAGATTTCCTTAAATAACCTAGCATGATAGTCAGGTGGTTCAAAATGATGACGCAACAAATCAGACAACTCCTTCTAGTCATTGAATCTGTCTCAATTGGCTCAAACCATTTTAAGGCTTTACCGGCGAAAAGATCGATAGCTGAATCGAAAAGGTGTTTGTCCGACACGCTGCGAGCTTTGCAAAGTTCGGTAACCCTTTCCAAAAAATTGTGGACGGATAACTGTTTGGTATCCCCGGTAAATCGGAGGTTTCACTTCTCGATGTTCTGTACTTTCACAAGTGGAGGAGTCTGCACAGAAGGAAAATGGGTAAATCGTCTCGAACTATGAGCAACATTTTCAGGGGTCTGATGTTCTATCAAATTCTCGGCAGAGTCCTGGAAGTGACGACTCAATTCAGGGTCCTGCCTAGACGTAGATTCCAGGGAGTCCAAAGCCGCACCTCAAGCAAGAATTCGGCTCTTTCGCTCTGCCCTTCATTAGTCAAGCCAGGGACACGGATTCGTTTAACGCGATTCAGAAGATGAACCAACGCAACTGGATTGATATAAATTTATTGCTCGCCAGAAAGTGCACCAATAGCGTCCTTTGCAACGTCCAGATGCTTACGAATCTGCTCTCGCTCCTCATCAAATTTCAGATTTTAAGAGGGAAAACCAAATGCACCCGCCTTTTCTAATTTTAGTCCGAGGCGCAATGTGGACCTAAGTTCATCCACGGTTTTACTGTCATCAACAGGCACACTACGTACAACCAATTCATGCATCAACGTTTCCTTTTTCAGGTAACTTATATTCATTTTATAATCCATCGTGCTTACGAGATCAACAATCATTTAAAACCAACAAGAAAAATATCAGTTTTAAATAAGGTAGTGACCAATTAAAATCAGTTATCAGTTTTTCCAATACAAAAGCAATATTTAAAATAATCAAGACAATCGCCCAACAAGAAGCAGGGTAATAGTTAATTCTACGTTCCACGTGAAGAAACGTACTATGACCAGGAATCAATGTGCTTCCTCGTGAAGGAAACGCAATTTTTATTATATAATATAGCGCTATACTGGATATATAAATAATATATATGAATAAGTATAATAAATAATTATTAATCATTATACATATATTAGCTATAACATATTTCTTACAATAACTTTCTACGGTTGAATATCAGGTTTATTTCAGCAC
>MU188669.1:0-10571 GCA_016904865.1 Pissodes strobi
GATCATTTTAAATCTGTTTCTGAACTCGAGATTCGACTCATATGCTCGAAGTCTTATATCCCTGGTGAAGCTAAATTGAGAGAATTGTAGAAGAAGAAGAGTAACAAGGTATTTAGTGTGAACGGAAAGGCAGTTAGTTGAAATTTTTTAATAAAGAAAGTTTGAAGTTAGTAAAGAAAGGAGTTCATTTTAAATTAAATAATCAAGAAGTTTTGTTACACATTTAGTAATAGTTAACTTGATGTACAGACAGTATTTAGTTTTATGTACGTAAGGAAAATGAAAGTAGTTAGAAAACATTTTTTAAATTGATCATTTTAAATTGATCATATTTAATGCAAATTAAAATCTTGCATTATTAACATACATAATACCTCAAATACATGTTTTAATTCACATCCTACGAATACAACCCCACCTACCTATGGTAATACAGTCTGCTAATTAAAATGGTCAATTATAAAGTTAATTACCACCCCCTTCTTTATTGTTTATACCGACCATACTATACATACAAAAATAGGGCAAAGAGGAGCCCAGAGCTTTCAGCTCTCTCAGTGTCAGTTTCTCAAAGCCCAAATAACTTTATTCCTAGAATAATTATTATGGTTACAATTGTATTAACAATCGTTGTCATAGGAAATATTTGAAGAACGAAGTTATCCATACTCTAAGAAACTGGGCATCAGACCATTTCACTTGAATAATTACATTACGGCAGATAAATAAATAAACCTATTTTGGTATATTATGTTGAAACGAATTCAAACTTTTGAGCAAATGTGGGGCGACCGAAGCAGTGATATTGCATTTAAGCGCATCACATTGAAAATAACCATGAAATCATATATTATATTTTTTTAATACAGAATATCCAAGGGATTTTTATATCGCACGTGCCAATGATTCTGGTCAAATGAGGCCGCATGATCTCTACAAGCCAATAACAAAGTACATCCGTTCCCGACTCCATTCGTACATGGCAAGCGGATACATTTTTCAGAAAATCTTGTTCGGTATTGGATATGCCTGCTACGATGATAAATAAAATACAGTGTATGCTTAAGACCACACGACAAAAGTAAAGACTTCAACAAACCGCTATTAAAAATAATATAAAAGTTTCTTGAAGGCTCCGAGCATCGATCCCGATACCTCTCGTATACTAAGCGAGCGATTGACCACCTGAGCTAAGCAGCTGATGGAAATAGGTTCGTCAAAAGTGAATATAAGATACAGACCGCCATGATACATCATATTGTACTAGTTGATTGTTATGCTTATAATTATTTGAATTAATATATTATAAGATATACAGGGTAACCAAGTAAAACTTCAGCTAGCTCACCCTGTACAAAAGGAAGTATTATTTGTAAAGTGGACTTTTGTACGGGTTTTGGTGTAGATTCTCGTCAAGTGATCAGCTTCTCTGTCAAAAAATTATTTTTCTCGAAAAAAAAAATAAAAATATTAATTTTTTGACTTCTCTATGGAACTGTTGACTCAGTGTTTCGATCCTCGCGACTTTTTTCGGGGCTAGAACGACCTAAAGTGACTTCTTTTTCAAAATATAAACACAAAAAAATATATAAAAATTCGATTCTTGCCAAATTTAATGTGTCAAGAAAATTTCGTCAAAATTAATTGACTTTTTCGAAAATTACGGTGAATTTTGGAAAATTATGCTTTTGGCAAAAAAATCTAGGAAAATGCTAAATATCTAAAAAAACTCCCTCAATCGCCCTTCCATATTTTCTAGAGCCGAGCGAGTATTGATTATCGCTCTGTCGCTTTACGTCAAGCCTGACCGCTTGACGCCTGACGGCTCAGTCTCGTTCACTCCCGAGATTTTTGTGCGAACGCACCAAAAGAACATTTTGAAATAACCCAGCCCTATCCTGCATATTTTTTTTGATTTTCAAACTTTTTTCTTAAGCCCATTTTATTTTGCTACTTATTATTTAATTCTACATTGCCTAATTAAAGAAAGACATGAAAACAATCTGAATTTGAAACATTGCCATGAATAACATGATTCCTGATAAAAATGAAACAGACTTGTCTTTCTATTACCACGAGGACGATCTAATACACTAAAGTTGTAAATCTCTTTGCGAAGGGCCATCTGGCACTGGCACGACAAATAGTGTTAGATGCAATAATCTGTAGACAGATTGGCCACAGTTAGGGCTTTTTATGAAAAGAACAGCACAGCTGATTTGAAGCAAGTGAATAGTTAGATTTATTTATTTAATTTAGAATTGATTAGGGATTTACCCTAAAATGTTTTTTCTAGTTGATCTCAAATTTCTCGGATTAAGGTGAGACAGAATAATAAGTAAGACTAAGTAAAACTTGGTATATAATACAAAAGAATGGAGCGCAGCTCTTGGTGATACCGTATATCTAAGAAAATCATAATAATCATAATTTATTTATGCCAAGATAATCATAATAATCATAATATATTTAGGTCAAGATAATCATTATAATCATAATTTATTGGTGCGACAATAGTCATAATAAGCATAATTTATTGGTAACACAAAAAATACAATACTTGCCCAAGTCAAATTAAAACACATAAAACAAACGCAAGAGAAAGAAAAGTATAAAAAAAATAAAAAAAACAAGAATAAAAAAATATATAAAATACACTAAAATACACAATATTTTAGTGTAAATAAAAGAAACACCAAAACCACTACTACATTAGAAACATTATATCAAGTTAAAATTACACCCAAGTAAAACGGATTAAAATTAAATGATCATCCTTAAAAGAATAATATATTATTTGTATAAAAATAATATATACTTTTATAGCGTAATAACAGCATAGCTTTCAGTACTGGTATAAAATGCAGAAAAATGTAGTAGTAGACGACGACGGCCCATTTGCACGAATTGCGGCAATATTGTTACCTATGGTTGACATGTGTTGTATTTTGTGTCTGAATAATATTTAAATTATTCCGATTGGCTTTATATGGCAAACGTACGATAACGATGCATCTCCGTTAAAAAAAATATATATAAATTAAAAGGCTGGGCCCGTTGTGCTCCCCTTGTCGCAGAAAAGAATGACTGCATTTCCTGTGAGCTATCAGTTATCGTCCGCGTATCAACACACATTTGTAGTAGTAGAGACTCCTAGATCTTTAAATTACACGGCTGGGCCCGTTGTGCTCCCCTTGTCGCAGAAAAAATATTGAGCAGGTCCCGTTGCTACCTCCACACTGCCATATCCTTTTAGAGTGCGTAGCTCGCATCTCGACCCGTTGGTTGCATGCCAGAAAGATGAGTTATACCAGCTAAAATCGCGTAACTTTATCAAGCACGGGTGTTATTGAGCCCAGAATATCTGACATAAAATCGGCAAAGTTAAACATCACTAATGTTTTTGTCTGTTTCGGTAAATGGGTTGTCCGTGCATGGATAATTTGAGTAGTTGGATTAGTTGGGTTAGTTTAGGCTAGTCACAGCATTTTTCTGTTTCATTTCTTGCTGTGTTTCTGACAGCTGTATTTTTTTGCATTTAAAATTCATCAAGAAGATTTCTATAATTCGGTTAATTCCCAAAACTTGAGCTAATTTTGCTTAAACCTTAATCCTTATTTTTTAGAACTTTCCTATACAAATATTAAATTTACTTATTGCTTTAAAAGGAGAAATCTCCTAAATTATTTTTGAACAACAATGACCCAAGCGATTTTGCTATTCCGCCATATAAATAGGAAAGTTTTTAAAAGCAGGATCACAAAAAGTGATAAAAATTTTCTCAAAGGCCACACGCGACGTAAATTATACGAAATAAATGTTAATTTTTTAAATTAAAATGCGGCGCATGTTATGCATAACAGTAAAATGAATAAATATCAATAGCAGTTTAACTTAATGTTGTTGAAATGGCTAGATTTGAATTTGGCTTGTAAAAAAGATGGATTTCTCCTTTTAACTTTATGGCTTCCCCGAACTAATTAATAAAAATATTTATTTAGAATTCAATTGAAACAATAAAAATCCTAGCACTTCGGAGCAAAACAACCGAAAGGCGATAATAATAATAATTAATTTATGATTTTTTCGTTTAGTACTATTCGATACATCATAAAATTAGTAAGTACATACATTACCTCAAAACGAAAACACAGCACTCTAATACGTTCTTTCTTGATAACATTATAATTGATACTAAATTTAAGTAAAATTTTACGCTTCGTTAGTTATAAAAATAGTAATTTTATCTTGATTTTGCGGCCTGTTACATGGTGAGAATGGAAATGTGTTTTGAACAATGCATTCGTAATTGCGACGCGATCACAACTGAATATTAATTTACATATTTACAATGAAAACCGGATGATATTTATGGATTTACCTTATACGAGTACATACCTCTAACGATAATAATAAGACTCTTGCCGGCGTCGTTGCTCGCGTTCATGTCATGCACGAAATATTTTTTATATATAGAATGATAAAACTATTTGATTTGTGTCTTGACTATCTTACTGCCTTATAAAAAATTATTGTAATCTGTCAGCGGATGTCTTATCTTAAATTACAAGAGATCTGAACAAACTACTTTATTTACTTTCTATTTCTAATCGCTCGTCGGGGAAAAATATTGATGCCAACCTACGAAAATAATTTGATTGAAAAGTGAAAATAAAAGGCCATGAAAAACGACTTACACGTGGCTTTAGTGTGGACATAATTAATTTTTCGAGCATTTTATCTAAATATTATTTGTTGCTTGTTTACTTCTCGCTATCATTCATTTCGTACTAAATTATAAATGATAATGTAATGATGTAAATTATTCATATAAACCTATCAACATCCGACGTGAGGCATTTATTTTTCGCAGGATTTCCTTTAAAAAAATCCCAGATGGTAAAATGTATTGCATGGAATTAAAATTATTTTTCAAAGAATTTCAGAGGTGCTAATTAGGCAGTTGCCACCACGAAATTTCAATCACATTTATTTTTGCATCATCGTTAATTCCAAAAAAATTTTATACTTCTTTATTTTTTTTATGGCAGTGGCACACATACTAAAGGGAGATCCTATGGCGCTCAACGAGCGATGTGTCCTAACGTAGATGTTGATTTGCTCGGTTCTTGAATAGTTGTAGGTTGTAATTAGGAAGAAACAGATAGGTGTTTCCAGTTGTAGGACGAAACAGTGCGCTCCTGCCCTCTGTCGCGACTGTCTGACATGCGTTGCCAAATCCTGAGAACATCTGCCGTGAAAGTATCTGTAAAACAGCTCTCGCCGATGAGACGTACCGTTCTCCTCTGAATGAAATCCAGAAGCTTTAGGATGAACTTTGGTGCGGCACCCTAGATGTGTGAGCAACATTCTAAGCACGGTCTTTTTTGCGCTTTGTAGAGCAAGAACAACTGCTGCGGTGTATAAAGTTTTTTGTTGCGAAATAGCGCACCAAGCTTCTGGGAGTTTGATTTTGCGATGTTAGCAACGCGGTCACGCCAGGACATATAGGTCCTTTAATATGACTCATCCCCCCCCCCCGTATTGATTTTTTTCAAAACGCTAACACAGGACCTTGAGATCTAGCACAACCTAGCACAAAGTGTTTTAGAGCTAGCAGACTCCTAGTAATAAGGATATCATCTAATTTATGGGGGGGGGGGCCTAGGTTAACGTCTTTTTTAATTGCAATACTGGCCAGCACAGTTTCTTTGGAGCTAGCACAGTCTAGCACAACTAGAAAAAATGCTAGCACAACTATATTTTTGAAAATAATAGACCACAAAAGCGGGGGGGGGAGTAGTTTGGGGGAGGGCGGGGGGGGGGGGGGGGGGCTAAGTTAACATTTGGGTTCTTTTGAGAGTTGGTAAAGATAATTGTTATGCACAGCAAGCTTAGAACAAGCACAGGCTAGCACAACCATTTTGAGAGCTATCACACCCCTACGTTGAATATATAGGGGATGCTGTCAATTTTCGCTGGCCGCCCCTCAGCTAATATTTTTCCGTCAAATTGCTAGAACAGCAAGCTTAGACCTAGCACAGGCTAGCACAACCATTTTAAGAGCTAGCACACCCCTACAGTTGAATGTATAGGGGATGGAATGCATTTTTGCTAGCCGCCCCTCAGCTAATATTTTTCAGTCAAAAAAACAGCAAGCTTAGACCTAGCTCAACCATTTTGGTTAAAGGGAACGTGAGCTGCGATTTGGTCTAATTGGTACTCGAGGGATTTCGGGGTCAAAAACACCGAATCTGAACAATAGGGACCTGTGAAACCCACCGGGCAGGTTCCAGGAAAAAAAGTTTTTTTTTGGCCGAAATCGATGACGTCGGTGTAGCAGTTCGAACCAGAGCGATTTAAACGGAAAAAATTTTGGGAACCTACCTGCACCTATTTAGGTACCCAAAAGAAGTCTTGGAGATAATCGGCTAAAATTCGGATTCGATGGGGTTTTCCATGACTGCGAATTCGAATCTGGCCTCAGCGAGAACCTACCGCAAATAGGTTCCGCGGTAGGAGACGGGCGAGGTCGAAAAATTATATTCTTGGAACGAGACACCAAAAATTATTAGAACCGTTAACCTGTCGCCCCTCCCTCTGCTTTGATTTTTTTTTCCAAAATGCTAGCACAGGGCCTTGAGATCTAGCACAACCTAGCACAATTTGTTTTAGAGCTAGCACACTCAGAGTAATGAGGATATCCTTTAATTTATGCGGAAAGGGGGGGGGGGGTAGGTTAACGCTAGCACCCCCGCACCTTTATTTAATGCAATACTGGCTAGCACATCTTCGTTGGAGCTAGCACAGTCTAGCACAACTGCATTTTTGAAAATAATAGACCACAAATGCAGGGAGGGAGGGCCCAAGTTAACGTTTGGGTTCTTTTGAGTGTTGGTAAAGATAATTGATATAGGAGTGTGCTTAGCAGCTAGCCCAGTCTAGCACAACCATTTTTAGGGCAATACAGAGATTAATTTATATGTACCCTAATGAATGCGATTCGAGAAGGGGTTTAGATTCAGAGTAGCGCCTACTTTTGCACAATTTTATAGTCTACTCTACATGGACCAACAAAGTTTAGCCCAGCTATAGATGCTTACTTTTATTTTGACCAGTAGGAGCCGAAACCTACCGGAACCTACCAGGTTTTCCCATTTTCTTCCGACTTCCAATTCTGATTTTAGATAGAGGACACAAAGACAAACAAAAAAGTTCTTTAGGAAAGAAAAACAATATTCTTAGCTTTTGAGATAGGGGCCCCCAAGCGAGAAAAATCATAACTCGAAAGCTACCAGGGATACGACAAAAATATTTACTACCAAAAATATGTATTTTGATGGCGTTTAACCTATACTTGAGTCGTTGTAATTAAAAAAAAGTATGCCCTTTTACTTAAAAAAAAACGTCGTTTTTCGAACTTTCTCGCGAATATCTCAAAATTTATGAAATTTTTGGAGAAAATGTATTGAAGTCGATGATACACCCCCTAATTTGGAATTTAAAGCTTTTTCATGCAATTTTTCGTCCGACGTTAGATGGCGGAGAAATTAAAAAAATATCGATATTTTTTAAAAATATATTTTTGTATATGCTTTTGAAAATTTTATTTTTATGGTGGAATGATGTAAATGTATTCCTTTAACCAAACAACCATCTTAAAATGTACAAGTTGTCAAAATAATTGTGCTAGCCTCTGCTAGCCTGTGCTAGGTCTAAGCTTGCTATGCTATACCTACTAGTAATTTGACGGAAAAATATTAGGTGAGGGGCGGCCAGCAAAAACTCATTCCATCCCCTATATATTCAACTGCAGGGGTCTGCTAGTTCTTAAAACGGTTGTGCTAGCCGGTGCTAGGTCTAAGCTGCTGTTAGACGGAAAAATATTAACTGAGAGGCGACCAACAAAAATGCACCGCATCTCTTATATATTCAACTGTCAGGGTGTGCTAGCTCTCAAAATAGTTGTGCTACCCTATGCTAGGTCTAAGCTTGCTGTGCTAGCAATTTGACGGAAAAATATTAACTGAGGAGCTGCCAGCAAAAAGTCACCCCATCCCCTATATATTCAACTGTGGGGGTGTGCTAGCTCTCAAAATAGTTGTGCTACCCCAAGCAAGGTCTAAGCTTGCTCTGTGCTAGCAATTTAACGGAAAAATATTAAGTGGGGGACCAGCGTAAAGTTGCCCCCCCCCCCCACCGCCCGCTTTCAGTACACCCTAATTTTTTAAATATTGATGTGCTAGCTTCGGCGGGATGTGTGTTAGGTTGTGTTAGGTACTAAGCACACTGCTATAAAAAATTATCTTTATCAACCCTCAAAAGAACCCAAACGTTAACTTAGCCCCCCCCCCGCATTTGTGGTCTATTACTTTCAAAAATGTAGTTGGGCTAGCATTTTTTTTAGTTGTGCTAGACTGTGCTAGTTTCAAAGAAGCTGTGCTAGCCAGTATTGCAATTAAAAAAGCTAGCGTTAACCTAGCCCCCCCCCCACATAAATTAGAGGATATCCTTATTACTATGAGTGTGAGAGCTCTAAAACAAATTGTGCTAGGTTGTGCTAGATCTCAAGGGACTTGAGAATTAATTTAAATTCATATAAATAAATTGGGTTACAGAAAAGTGGTATGCCAGTACTGACTACTAGCGGGGGGAAGAGGGTGGTTGCCCATGTAAGGTATTTTTTACTGCGAACCTGCTGTCAGAAAATTAACCGGAGTTGAAGAAAAGGTCGAAAACAGAGTAAGTACATAAAAGGGTGAAATCAGGGTTCATTACAGAAATATTCTTACGGATTCTAAGCATACTTATTCCAATCCATATTCTATCCTATTGGAATCTATGCCTTTCTATCTATGCCTCTCCTCTGCTTAACCACCGAACATTAACAAGAGACTAGAAGGTCCACTCTCAGTTGGCACTTTTGATGCAGCGCTTACAAAGGCGAGACGCCAGTCTTTATACCAGACGGGGTGAAACGGGGCACGAGGCCTGAGCGGTTAACCAGCATTTCATCAGGTTCCGTGACGGGGCAAGGAGGGAAATACTGGGGGCAAGGCTTAGAGTGAACCTTCTAGTCTATTGTTAATGTTCGGTGGCATAACTGAATTGGTGTTAGTTGGAGTAAAGGGCACTGCATATTTTGTCATCTTTTATTAAATAAATATACAATCCTTAAAAAATATTAAACACAAAATATGTGGGTGTAGTATCACAATAAAAAATCTCTAAACATATAGGTTCTTATTCATCCCAACCACCATATATCCCAGTCATCAGTTACTACAAACCCTGACAATTATTGGATCAAATACTGGATCTGTCAGGTTTCATAAAGGTTCTAGTTATGATTTCGTATATCATTCAACTGAGATTTCAAATTTACAAATTAGAAATTACATAACAATGGGAACGTTATATTCTTAAATAGATTCGGAAATTTAAAAAGCTCTGAGTTTTTAATTTTACGAAATTAGGAAAACAGATCATACGATCCTAAGTTGCAAGAATTCCTATAAATAGTTGGCTTATGAACAAGCCATTTAAGAGGAAGATGCATTTACATCTACTGCATGTACTAACATTAATATTTTAAAGATGAAATTATGTCTGGTGTTGAACATTTCAAGGTAAACTAAAATTTCCAAAGCAGATTTTTCATATTTGCTGATGCTCTTCCTTATAGTAGGAGAGCTAGTGAACCATCCGAGTAACCCGTTTCCCACAAAGCTAGAAATTTTTTAACTTATGTTTTATTATCGGTCAATTATGAAAATACGAGTCTGGCAGGCATCTCGCGGTTGCGTCATCATCCCTTAAATTTTTGAAAATATCCAAAAAAAATTTTTTTTTAATCTTCTCCCACATGGCTACAATTTTAATACGTTGTAATTTACATAAGTTTACGTGTAAAAAAAAATTGACAACCTATTTTGAGGGTTGCAAGTAAGTGCCAGACGATAGCAAAGTTGTCATCGGGATAGTAATTCAAAACCTGCTCCCACAAGGCTGAAATTTTAAGGGCATATTCTATCAATAATTTAAAAAGTGCATGTAAGCAGCCAGCCTATTTTGACGGTTGCAAGGGTCTGCCAGACGAGTATATAATAGTCAAGACGCTCGATGGGAGTGCGAGCGCAACAGACTTGTTCGAGCTCCATTGTCAGAAAAAGAGAATATGCTGTATTATATTACGAAGATACGATGAAGGATTACTGAAATTAAAGAAAAACAGAGTTATATGTTAAGTATAAATGTTTATTTATGTTAATAATTATTTATTATTGAAACTTATTAGTTTCCACAGGTCTTTGTACATTATTATGGCAACTATTAGTCTTCATCTTCTGAACCAAAATGATAATTATCTATCGTTTCATCGTTTTCTGGAAAAGAAGTAAAAAATTTTATTAATAAAATGGAATGAGGGAAATATTTTTTTAACATACAAACACTATGCGTACAAATAAAACACAAACATTATTTACCTGACTCAATGTTATTAGATTGATCGGATTGTAAAAGAGCAGTGTTACCCTCACACCGGTTGTATATATATATATATATATATA
>MU188669.1:30571-41326 GCA_016904865.1 Pissodes strobi
CTTTTCTATTTCACTAACTCGTTTATTCACCTACTTCTCTCCAGTCTATACATCTATTGAATCATCACCTTCCGACCGCTCAGTCGACAAAACTCATATCCCGGTTATGTCATATTTAGATTTATATCCTTTTTTGTTTAGCTTGCTTATACACTACAGGAGTATTTATGGTTGGAGGTTTTTTTACTCTATCCAACTAACAAAATATGTCTAAGAACCCTGTTATGAATGGAACTACTCCTACAGATTACATACCTATTCCAATGGTCATTTATACTATTGCAATGTATACCATTCTGTCTATTAATGCATGCCTCCTCTGCATAACTGAATTGGTGTTAATAGGAATAAAGAGCACTGCATATTTTGTCATGTTTTATTAAATAAATATATAACCCTTAAAATATACTAAACATAAAATATGTATGTGTAGTATCACAATAGGAAAATCTTTAAGTCTCTAGGTTCTTATTCATCCAACCACCATATTATTTATATCCCAGTCGTCAATAATTTATTATCATCCCTGACAATCATAGGACGAAACACGGTAGGAACTAGATCTATGTTAGGTTTAATACAGTTTTTAGTCATGATTTCGTATATCATTGAACATTTCAATAACAGCTTTACTTGAAAATGGGAAATGTTTTATGCTGAAATAGATTCGAAAATTAAAAAATTTCTGAACTTTTAAACTTGCGAAAATTAGGAAAATTTATTTGAATGATATAACCCTAAGTTACAAAAACTCCTATAAATAGTTGGCTTATGAACAAGCCATTCAAAAGGAAGAAACATTTACATCGACCTACTGCATGAAGGGTACTAATTAATATTTTGAAGATGAAAGTATGACCTTATGTCTGGTGATTTAAATTTTCCAAAGCAGATTTTTCATAATTGCTGATGCTTTTCCTTAGGGACTAGAAGCATTTCGTTTAAGAATACCTACGGATTATGAAAACACATTTTGCCCATATTTGCTAGTTTGCAATATTTAAAATAACCGTACGCTCTATTAATCTATAAAAAAGAAAAGCTGTAGCAATGTTGCTGCCATGTGAAATAGACAATGAAAAAAGTTATACTGAATTCGAGTTAAATGAAGAAGATGAAGATTATCCAAGTGATTAAGTGTATTAACTTTTAATCTTGCCAGAAACTGGCATAATATGGAAATGATACGTCACCATGTCGATATTACAGAATAGTTTTACTCCATTTTGACTTAGTTCCTAAAAATGTTTATAGTCTGGTTTGGACATAACTGCAAATAAGCTTTCTGCTCCATAGCGACTGATACTATAGCTGGTCTTCCTGAATAGTAATTCTAATGATGGTAAATAATCATATATAATAATTAGATTTGCGGAGAAAGGAACAAATTAAATGAAAATCGACATTCCGTCATATTTACTGTAAAATTATTACACAAACTTCGAATATATATAGTTGCTATAAATAATTGGTGGATTATTACACTATCTAGGGAATAACAGAGGGCACATTATATGTAGACATAAGGATCTCATTGAGTATATCCTGAAAACGAACTTGGTAATTTGTCCTTGTAAATGAAATTCGCTCATGGTCAACACTGGATAGAGAGAACTCATAGGTCATGTCCTGATCTAGCCATAATCACATCAGAAAATGTTTTCTATTGTGGGAATAATAAAACTTATAAAATTTGTCATCCTCATCTATTACCCTGACCTGCTCTGTTGAAATTGTAAATACAAGTCTTCATGAAGGCTAACTTTCATGTTTACCATCCACTGAGTTGCTCGCAAATAGAATTGAATTCAAAGAATCGCATATCTGTTTCTGCGAATTCGCCAAAACTGGGTTCAAGAAATATGTCAGCTTCAGATATGGCCCCTGCGTGTTCTGATCATATTGCAAATCGAAATGAGTTTTTATATGAATGACTAGCAATTAGCTTCTCGTCGAATGCAAAAGAGTTAAGGAGGATTCGCAGGATCAGAAAGCTAGTCCATAAACTTGACGATCACTAGATATGATTAATTAGAACTAATAACTCCTGTTATAAATGGTCTTATTCCTTCTTGGACTTCCTGGATTTCGATTTTGTTTTATTAAGAATCGAACTGATCGTTCTGCAAATTAATCCGCCTAGTTTTGTCAGCAAGTAGCCACTCAATAGTAATCCACCGAAGATGAGAGCAAATACATCCAACATATAATATTTATAAAGCGGTAAGTTGATTCCCGCAACTCTTAAGTGTGTAGCACCCTTATGTCTAACGACGTATTTAATCCAGTAGTCGGCCAGTTCGATTGGTTTGACTGGACGGTCATGCATTACCTTGGAATTCAGTTGTGCGCTTTTGCGATATCTGAAAACAAATAATATCACATAAAATTCTCTGGGGAAGTTGTTTGCATGGAGAACAGTAAAAATAATTGGATGGTAATTATTTGTCAAATGCGCCACTAGGTTCTTTAAAGAAGAATACCGCTTCGGTCAAAGTTACAGGGTATATGATGGCGCTAATTTCTCGGCAACAAAAAAGCTGAAATACTAAAAACCAATCTACATTTCGGAAGTAAATTTCCTTCAGTAATGAAAAGGGAAAATTAGATGCTAACATTACTTTTATTTGCGAACTATCAGGTATGCAATTATTTCAGGTTGTAACGTTGTAATCTGAATATTATATGGCGATTTCTTCTGTGTATCCGTTAAATTGTGGTATCGATTGTCATAACCTTATTACTACGAGTGTATTTCAGTACTCCTACCCATTTGACCGCAAGCGCCTTCCTAAGATGTGCATGAAAATATGATATATCGAAGGAAGTTAAAATTGACGCTCTCTTCTCGTTTGGACTTACCTCCGAGAAGGTGCCTGATGGCAATTAAGTTTTTAATTGCTGGTTGATGATTGCCAGATAGCATTTTTTTGTTAAAATTACACAGCGTAGTAACGCGTATCTTTTGTTAGAGTACCAGCTATGCTGTTGTGAAACATCGTGTGAATCGAATGAAATGTGCTTTTTAGTAGCAATGGCTAAAAAAAAACGTTTGCCATTTCACCAGGGCCGTTCCGAGGGATCACTGCCCATTTGCAGCTTGGACCAGACAGAGATTTTAGTGCAGCCTGGTTATCCCGACTCGTACCTTTGCCTAAGTCTTCCAATTACTGATGACAAAATACATCGTCAAGTCTGGTAGGATCTATTTAAATTAATAACAAATTAGCACCGCTAATATGTTGAGCTTTGTTTTTGATTTATCGTGCTACAACCTTTAATTAATCAAGTGAAAAGCCTAAATATAATCTACCAGGAAGCACATACTGGAAATATTACCTCCAGAGATACTGAGTTTTAGTCCGCTGAACTTTTAATAAGAGACAGTCCTCTAATATACTATAATGATTTTACCGTTTCCTCTCTTGGTTTTATCTAAATTTGTACGGTACAATTTCGGCGGTTATGCCATTTATATTTAGTTAATTATATCTTGCTGTAAAACCCATGGCAGACATTTAATTTAATTTATTTAAACCTTGCTATTGAACTTCTCGCCTAGATATCGGTAGAATTGAGCTCAACTCTCCTTACGTAAGCGGCTATATTTTTACCTATTCCCTTCAGTAAAATCCCCTTTAGTTTAGCCTTTTTGAAGATATTTTATAGATCTTCTAGAATTCAGCCTGCCAAGGGAGTAAGTAAGAGTGGTTTAGCAAATATTTATTCAATAATATTTGCAAAAAAATGTTATTATATGTAAGCAATAGTATCTGAGTAGTGTTAAATTATCTTTATAGATAATTCATCTCATAAGACAGTATTATTTTCTTTGAAAATAATTCATCTTCTGGAATATTATTGAGTTTCTATTAAAATAATTCATCAAATTGAATAACATTAGGTTTTTCATTAAGACTTAATTATAGTAATTAATATAATAATAATTGGAACACTGTTTCCCACCAGTCAAGGCCGTAGCCGGGGGGGGGGGGATGGGGGGGGGTTCTCCCCCCCCCCCCCCCCCCGAACTCCTTGTTAGGGTTTAAAAATTTAGTTAGAAAATATGAATGCACAATATGTAAGTCCAACTGTTCAAAATGAGCTCATTAGGATTTGTGGTTCAATAATAAAAAAAAATATTGTTAAAAATATCACGGAATCAGGGTTATTTTCCATTTTAGCCGATGAAACAACTGATGTTTCGCGAATTGAGCAAATGACACGATGTATAAGATATACTGATGTAAATGAAAATGGCGGGCATGTCGTTAAAGAAGATTTTTTTAGGTTTTGTACCCGTAAAAAATCCAACAGGAAAAGGTTTGTCTGACTTAATATTAGAAACTCTTAGAGATCTTGGTATTGAATGTAGCAAAATGGTAGGCCAAGGCTATGATGGCGCGGCAGCAATGTCTGGCTCATTTAGAGTTGTTCAAGCTGAAATTAGGAAAAAATATCCGTGCGCCTTATATGTTCACTGTAGTTCACAATGTCTTAATCTAGCCCAACATTATTCATTCCTATCAAGTTCAAAGTATTCGAAATTGTATAGAGACAATTAAGTCTATTGGAAGTTTTTTAAAACTTTCGGCTAAACGCACTGCTTTGCTTCAGGAGAAAATTAAAAAGAAATGTCCAGAAGCAAGCTGTTCGCGATTAGTATTAATGTGCGAAACTGGATGGGTGGAAAAACATACGGCTCTAATGCGTTTTAAGGAAATTTATACTGCTATAGTAGAATGTTTAGAAGATCTTTCAGAATGTAAAGCTATAGAAACTTCCTCAAAAGCTTCAGCTTTTTTAAAAAGTATCATTTGTAATGAGTTTTGTTATAAGTTTATGTGTAACGGAGTCTTTGTGTATGGCTACCGTAACTCTTAGTAAAATACTTCAAACTGTTGATTGTGATTTACCATCAGCTCTTAATTTTGTTGATAATATAAAACTTGTAATTGGAAAACATCGCACAGATATAGATAATTTTTTTCACGCTGAAAAAATGCTTGAAGCAGCAAACGAATTCATTTCTATGCCCAGAATTAACAAAAGGCAAATCAATCGCGTTAATGTTGCCAGTACTTCCCCAGAAGGATACTATAAAATTGCAATTGCGATTCCTTTTATAGATGACTTTCTTAGTCAAATAGTTTTCTCAGCATAAAGCTACATTTAAATTATTGGCAAAATTATTACCTAAAAATATAAAGTGTAACCAAGAACTTGTTAACGAAGACTTACATTACACATTAAATTTTTATAATCATTTTATAAACAAAGAAGGCTATAGCAGAAATTGAAATTTGGCAAGCCAAATAGAAAAATGAGAATGGAATAATTCCCCACACTATTACCTCTGCTTTAGATTCGTGCGATAAATTGTTTTTCCCCAATACTTATATGTTGATAAAAATATTAAGCACTTTGCCTGTAACCCAGATAAAGCCACACCAGATGCGAAACCTCCCGCCTAACACATGAAACAAGATTTCGTTTAAAGCTCCGCCTCCTTGAGATGGCCAGCCATCCCAAGAAATAGTCAGGGCAAGCTCTAGTGTGATTTTAAACGCGAGCCACGCGAGTCTTTTGGTTTAGTCCGAGAGCGTTACGAAAAATAATTAATCTACATTTTATTTTTGTTAAAAATGCCTTGTTATGAGTGCCTTTATTTGAATTGTTCTACTAGAAGCGGTGGCGAAAAATCATTATTTAAATTACCTCGCGATCCTGAAAGGTATGTATAAATGTTGTTTAATGCACATTCCAGCACACTTATTTCCAAAATTATTGCATATTCTAAAATCGAATGAGCACGAAATTCAATTAAATCTGAAAACTGGCAAATACAATGTTAGAGTTAAATCGTTTTTAAATCCAACTAATGTTATACAGTGTCCGCCAGAATATTGGCCACATATGGGAAAATTTTTTATTATTATGATATCGGAACTTTTGTTTTGACCAATCAATGCGTGTCTGACAATCTAAAAATGCATTTTAACATTAAAAATGTTTCTGTTTTCCTAGTATAGTGCCTCAAATCGTGAAAAAGTGCATGCTACATTTGCCAAATTCATGACGTCATACGCGTGAGAGATCGTGTTAGTTTGTTTATTTAAACCTAAATTTGATTATAACGTATCGGAATCGGTTCAAATGACTAGAATAAATTGGAACTAACTGAAACTAACCGAAAGTTTATTGAACGACTAGCCAAAACTAACCAAAAGCACCAAAAGGGGCTAAAACGTATCGGAACAGATTACAAATATTAAAGTAAGATAAAACTAATCAAAACGAATCGAATTTTTGCGACTAACCAAAACTAACCGAAAACATTAAATTTGATTATAACGTGTCGGAACCTGTTCAAATAACTAAAATAAATTGGAACTAACTGAAAGTTTATTAAACGACTAGTCAAAACTAACCAAAAGCACCAAAACGGGCTAAAACGTATCGGAACAGATTACAAATATTAAAGTAAGATAAAACTAATCAAAACGAACCGAATTTTTGCGACTAACCAAAACTAACCGAAAACATTAAATTTGATTATAACGTGTCGGAACCTGTTCAAATAACTAAAATAAATTGGAACTAACTGAAACTAACCGAAAGTTGATTGGACCACTAACCAAAACTAACCATAAGCGCCAAAACGGGCTAAAACCTATCTGAACAGGTTACAAAAATTAAAGTACGTCAAATTAACCAAAACAAACCGAAACTCGGCGACTAACGAAAACAAACCACAAACATTAAATTTGATTATAACGTATCGGAACCGGTTCAAGTGACTAAAATATTTTGGAACTAACTGAAAGTAACCGAAAGTTGATTGAATGACTAACCAAAACTAACCAAAGGTTACTAAAAGCACCAAACGGGCTAAAACTTATCAGAACAGATTACAAATGTTGTTAAAACTAACCTAAATTAACCGAATTTTGGCGACTAACCAAAACTAACCAAACACATTAAAATTGCTTATAACGTACCGGAACCGATTTAAATGACTAAAATATATTAAAACTAACTGAACTTTACACCGAAAGTTGATTGAACGACTCACCAAAAGTTACCAAAAACACCAAAACGGGCTAAACCGCATCGAAAGAGATTAAAAATATTGAAGTAAGTTCAAACTAACCCAAATTAACCGCTTTTTGGTGACTAACCAAAACTAACCAAAAACATTAAAAATGCTTACAACGGCAACGTCTCGGTACCGGTTAAAATGACTAAAATAAATTGGAACTAACTGAATTTTACCTAAAGTTGATTGAACGACTAACCAAAACTAAGTAAAAGCATCAAATCGGGCTAAAACGTATCGAAATAGATTAAAAATATTAAAACTAATCCAAATTAACCGAATTTTGGTGACTAACCAAAAATAATCAAAACAACCAAAAACACTAAAATTGTTTATAACGTATCGGAACTAGTTAAAATGATTAAAATAAATAAAAACTAACTGAAATTAACTGACGGTAGATTGAACGACTAACCAAGACTAACCAAAAGCACCAGAAAGGGCTAAAACTTATCGAAACATATTAAAAATAAATAGGTGAATCAAAACAACTGCTTCATGTTCTAAATACATACAAATAAATATTTATCAAAATTATCGATGACAACAAACACTCTAACTGATGGTAGCTGAAGTAGTAACATTCGATAAGAATTAACAAACTTACGAAGGATTGTTCAATATTTCATTCAAGGCATCAACCAGAGCTGCCTCAGTGATTGTCGAAAATGGTAAAGTCAATCCGAATCCTTTTGTTTTCAATCTGGCTGCGTTCATTTTTTGATCCCCGAATATGGGAAACGCTAGAACTGGAGTTCCTAGGTAAACGGCTTCAGTCAAACTCAACAATCCTCCATGGGAGATAAACAACTTGCAATTTGGGTGAGCTACAAAATAAGTAATTTAACACTGGCGATGACATAGGGATAACCTAAATCAATAACACATGAACTGAGAGAAACGATCACCCTTTAATATTTTAAGTTTAAAAGTAATATAGTTTAATTCTAATATATTAAAGGATGTAAGAAAATATGTACAATAACGTATAGTTAGTTCAAAAGCTCTACTAAGATGAAGTAATAATAGACATCAGTGAATATTGTTGGAGAAAACAAGATAAAAATTACTAAAAAGCTTTAAGAAATTATGTTGGAAAATGTATGGTGTATTGACTATTTTGTATAAAATTTTAATACTTCCTAAGTGAGTTAACGCTATATATTGTTGGTCCCGATAAAAATAGCTATGCAACCTACATACCTAGAATAGCTTGCTGTGGAAACCACTTCGAAATCATCACGTTGCTAGGCTTGTTTTCCAATTTATCTTCATCCCATTTCCACAAAACTTTTTCCCTTCGGGAACCCAAAACTTTCAGAATGATATCCTTCTTTTCTTTTGGCATGATGGACGGTTGCAGATTCGAACCCAAGCTGAAATATATCACTCCTTCTGTGGCATTATCCATCAAGTCTTTCAAATCTTTCGGTAATTCTTTTGGTGGATTCACATGGAATCCTCCAATATCAATCATATTAGGGACGTGAGGTACTGCTGCATTGATGCTTTCATGTGAATTAGTGAGTACCAACGAAACATTATACTGAAGTTCATTCAGGTGTGGTGCACCGGGAAAATATTTCTTTAAGAGGGCATTTTGGCTAGGATAGAAGTAATTATACAGGGCCAAGTCACTTACTAACCCAAAGACAAAGTTATAGAACCTCTCGTAAAAAGTCATTCGGTCACCGAAGCTCAAAAGTAGGTCCGGAATATAACTAGGGTTTTCGGGATTGGCAATCAAATTATTAACCCATCTGTTTGGTCCAATTGTACTGAATGCTATTAGCGGTGCCTTAAAATGATATGCGAAAACTTTCATGGCGTCGTTCCAGAACTGTTCTATAATGACAGCATCAAATTGCTGATTGGAATTGAGAAGCGCTTGGATTTTGGCATGTCTGAATACTTCTTCGCTCACCCGATTTCCAATGCTGCATAGAAATATTAGTTGAAAATATGGTGAGACACTCTCCATTTCGAACATGTTGAATTTGAGCTTGTTTTCGGGAGCTAAAAAATAGGTTGAGTTATGATTAAAGCATGGACCAATTTAAAATTGATGGTTTTCATTTCAACTGAAGAATCCAATCATCATTAACAAACAAACAGTTGTTTCAAATGTATTTAACAGTCTAAGGGCCAATTCTTTAGTGCTCGCTAAATGAATCAGCGTGCAGCCAGCGTCTTGAATATGTCAATGTCAATATCACATTAATAGAAGGGTGATGTTCAAAGCATTGATTAACTTAGCAGTCACTTATTGGAAGGAGTTAAGTGATTAGTTACTTCTAAATTGGTCAGTGTCTTGATTATCACACATCTATCAAGGTCATTAACACATTCAAGAGACTGATTAATTTAGCGAGAGCTTAAAGCGAGTAATCGGCTTTCAAAGTAGTGGCCCTAAGCCCAAAATATCATGCTGCATGTAACTCGTATTCGAATCAGTCAATACAGTAAGCGGGCGTCACCATGATGGTAAAATTTGAGTTGCTAGTTTTCCTTTTCATTGCACTTAGATAGGTTTGGTAGGATGTCATAAAACCGTGATTGGCATCTCAAAGTGGTACCTAATGGAAATGGCGAATGTCGACTTTAAACAAAATATATTTTTTTTTTAGATGTGTAATAAACACATCTCATTCTAGCAGCGAAATTTTAATAACATCAAACAGAGAATCCATATTTTATATGCAACTTTTATTAAACCTTGTGTGGCCATATTAGGGTCCTGGTATGCTTATTATGGCCACATGATTTTTAAAAATATAACAATATTAACAATTTTTTGTTTTATTTTTGGTATAAAAACAGTTGTATTGAACCCATATTAAACTACATATCGTGTTGAAAAATTAAATAATTTGTCATTAAAATGCCGATTTTTTTCTTAGGGATACTCATATTTAGGAAAGTGTCCTTATTTAAAACTACATATGTTCAAAACTGCGCTTTAGTTCCCCATATAACAAGAATATACATCTAGGTATTTGTATAAATATTATGGGGATCTTTGCTAACTAAATGTGGGTATTTTTGGTTCTGCCCACTTGACATCATTGCTTAAGACTATCTACTGTACCTTCCCGATGAAGGTAAAAGTTCAGGAAACGTTTAACAAAGAGAAAACATAGTATGACATCGCGATGGTGCCAAATTATGTTTCCATTTGAAAAAAATCACGAGTCGTCTAAAAAAATGGTGGTTTGGCATCGTGATGGTGCCATATTATGTTTTCATTTGCAAAAATTCAGAAATCGTCTGCAACAAAAAATGGGGCTTGACATCGCGGAAGCTGATGAAAAAAAAAGTAGGAAATTAAATTGTACTTGAGTTTGTTGTTAGCCTACCATACATTAAATTTTACTTACACTCCTCTTTCTGTACGGGTCCGGATAGTACTATGGTCTTGTAATGTTTAGACGTATTTTTTTCCTGGAATTCCGATATAAGAGTAACATTGTGCCCTAAACTAGCCAGTCCTTTACTAAGCTCATTTCCTAATATATGATGACTCCTCATAGGTGCATGAAACACCAAGAGCAGGTTCAAGGAATTTACGTTAGAAAACAAATGTATTAGAATCCCCAAGAATATTGCAGGACTTTTCATATTATATACTTTAAGAGTATTACTTTAATATGAGAAAA
>MU188669.1:41937-60183 GCA_016904865.1 Pissodes strobi
TCCTACTGGGAATTCACAATCAACATTTCAAAACTATACATTTTTTCTTCTAAAAAGTCTAATTTTCTTACACTATAATGCTAGGTGCATTAATAGAGGTGGGCGATTACGAGACATTTGTATAATCGAGATATCATTCGATAGCTAATTTTAATAAATAGATCATGAAATAAGTAGTCGAATGATATCTATAATCGAATAATCCACTACTAATTTAGTATTACTAATTCCAGATTCTTGACTATTTGGTGAACAGTTCATTAGGCATTAAGCTTGGTACAAGGATTGCCGTGGCCATTGGTTGCTGTTAATTGCGTCGTGTGGACTATCGAGAGTTGTTTCGATGCTCGGAGAATGATCTGTTTACTGATTCGCCCGAGAGATGCAACAACAGAACAGATCTCTAGATCTGTTGATCCAACCGTCGAGATACGAGATATGATTTAGTTAGTATTAGTTGTTAAGTTATACTATTGCCTTTATAAGAAACGCTACTAGTTTGGGTTAGTAGCCCAATTAATTAAGAATTTCAGACGGCGTCAGAGTCGTGCGCGTTAAAAGTAAAAGTGCTAATATTGATGTAAGTTGTATGGAATTATAGTTTTGGCGGTTCTCGTATTTTGACTCAAAAGAGAACGAATGCCACGAATTATAGAGGGTGTTGCCTCTAATACAGAACGATTTATTCAAGAAAACAAACAAATATTTGCAGTATTTTTCTAACAAATTTTATATTCATTAAACTATCATTATAATATCAAATGTTTTTGAGAACTTAAAAGTTACAGGGTATCCAAAATATGTCTAAGGCTAGACTTGGATTATTAGAAACGAAAAAAATGGTAGCCAAGACCTAAATTCTTGATCCGCATTTCAAGAAAGCTTGATTTGGTATGATATGCCAGAATCGCTCAAGGATGGGTGACTGAGGAGTTGACGCGACTGATTAAAAGCAAGTCCCGAGAAGTATCTGAAGTTACTGAGAATACGGCAGTTACAAATCAAACAACTCATATTTGATAAAAAAAAAATTATGATCGAATTTTTATAAAAAAATTGAAATTCGTTCGTTGAGTTCACTTCTTTATCTATTATAATGGTAAACAATATTTTAAAACGAAATTACTGCCGAGAAAAGATGATCAAGATCCACTAATACACTGGAAATATCATAAATGTTTTTTTTTCTGAACTGGCAATTTTGGCTAAAAATATTTATCAATTCCAGCTACGTCAGTTCCATCGAAGAGACTATTTTCCAAATTCGGAAATGTTGAAAGGGAGGAGAAGCAGATTAGCAAGAAATTAAACGAAATTTAATTTCTTAACGCTAATATCTAGATTTAGTTAAAAATAAATTAATGCTTGCATGATCTCCTTAATTGATCAACTATTATTTGATTAGTATGACTAATCTGTTATGTTTATATTTTTTAATCGTTGTTGTTAAATTTTAATACGCAAGCTAGTCATAGGTTTTAATAATTATTGTGCCACACCACTCGGCCATGACTGTGAAGCAAAATTTTCTACAGCTTTTAGCAATATAAGTGATGCTTACTAAAAAGTAAGAAACTTAAAATTATTTTTATAACAAAAGATGATGCAATATTAAGTAAAAAAAATCGAAGTTGATTTTAAATGTTGCGTCAGAAATTATTAAAAATAATGTTTAAAAGGAAAAACAATCTAAATGATTGTTTCTAGAAGTAGTACATGTAGGAAATAGGCATACATATTAATCAAGGAATTAGGCACTTTTTTAATTCTTATCAATTTAGCTACAACTCTTCACAACCGGCAATTATTTTTTTCTCGATTCTGTTCGTTATGTAGAAGTTTCATTGTAAATCAGTTAAAATACATATAGAATAATTTATTTCAAATATAATTCCAATTAACTTACCCTCCTTTTCTTGCATAAATTCATCCAGTACTATTTCCTTGTAATTATTGGGTGGATTTTTATCCTCCACAGCTGATATAAGGGTAACATCGTGCCCCAATCTGGCCAGTCCTTTACCCAGTTCATTTCCTAATATATAGTGACTCCTTGCAGGCAGGGGAAATACCAAGAGTAACTTTAAACCATTTACATTCATAATCAACATTATGAGAAACCCTAAATAAATCACAAGACGCTTCATATTTAATTCTAGGATTATATTCTGAAATTAAAACACGTTGTACCGCTAACAATTGTGCATTTATCGACACTGATTACAAGTAACAACCTTTGAGAAATGAGATAAAACAATGCTATCTAAACATACTGCGGCTTGCTTTATTTAATAATAACTACTCGTGTTGCGTTTGTAGGTTTTACTACTCCTACTGATCCGAAGCAGCATCTTTCATCAGTGAGTTCGAGGGAGATAAGTATATTACATTGGAAATGGACAGGGAGATGACTGGCTATTATATACGAATATTCGTGCGTACTCATCTGGAAACATATGATTATTTACTGGTTTCATGTAAAGTATTTAAGTAGACGAGCGACGAGACGGCGGCGTCACCGCAAAAAAATTTAAAAACCAGGTCAGTACAAACAAAATTTAAAGTGACACTTTAATTTTAGTAAAACCATGTCTTGTGGGCCAAATTAAATTGGATCCTTTTTTAATGCTTAATGATTTTTTATTTTCAAAGGATTTTTTTATAATTTTTGGATATGTTATGGTCTAAGATATTAGAATCAAAAAGTACTTTGCAAAGCGGGTCTACATCAGTGGCGTACAGAAATCATGATTTTACTTAAAATTTTTAAAATGAAAAAAATATATTTTAAATTTTAATGTACGCCACTGAAGTATACCCGCTTTACAAAGCACTTTTTGAATCTAATATCTTAGGCCATAACATATCCAAAATTGATAAAAAATGCTTTTAAAATAAAAAGCCATTAAGCATTAAAAAAGGATCCAATTTAACTTGGCCCACAAGACTCGGTTTTACCAAAATTAAAGTATCAATTTTAATTTTGCTTGTATTAATCTGGTTTTTTAATGGTCAATATTCCGTGCCGTTTAAAATCTTTCTTGCCCATTTTGACATGTTTATTTCATTTGGCCGATTTTTGCAACGACCCTAAATACATTGGTTTTGAAAAATAACCCTTTTTCCTGTACGCCGCTTAACTAGACCCTCTTTGCAAAATTCTTTTTAATCCCAATACCTTAGGCCATAACATATCCAAAAATGAGATAAAATCCTTTGAAAATAAAAAGTTATTTTATTAGGCATTAAAAAAGGTTCCAATAATTTAATTTGGCCCACGGTGTATAATGTGGTGATGTGGCAATAGAACGAACATATATTTGATTACAGTTTCCAGGCTGCAAATGACTCGCGCTGACGATGCGAGCATGGCATGGCATAAGAACGTAGTAACCGTCCTAAAGCCGTGGGAAGGTGCTCAAAAGCCGTCAGCGGAGTTGACATGCCAAGACCACATGTATGCATTGCATACATACCCGATGACAACGACAAACAGTTGACATCGGAAGTGGTTCTTAAAGGACTGCGAAATATGAATCGCAGTCTAAACACCCGGGAGTGGGTAGTTCTACAACGGAAAGAGTCAGGTCCAGGACAAACCTGGACATTCGCCATTGATGATGAAACAATGGCGACTTTGAAGGGGATCGACTTCAGACCCTTCTTTGGTTTTGGACAGGTGCAATTCCGTAGCACTGGCTAGCAACCCAGAGCATGTATCTTAATCAAAAACAACATGAAATTTTTCAATTTCAGGTCATTGCTCGCGGGACATATCAGCAGCGCTTGTCAAAATACTCACGGGGCAGGGCACAACGGATATGATCGTATGCTCTGCCTACTTTCCTGGGGACGCTGCGCTGTAGCAAACCAACCTCCTCCAATTGAAGTGCGGAACTTGATCGCCTACAGTCGGAGGAAGAACACCCATCTATTAGTTGGATGTAATGCCAATGTGCACCATACAGTGTGGGGCAGCACGGACACCAACCAGAGAGGTGAGTCATTATACAATTATTTACTAGGGGAGGCGCTGGTTGTTAATAACAGGGGCCCAGAACTAACCTTAGTAACTGCCGATAGGCAGGAGGTATTAGATATAACGATCAATGATAATCTCTTATATACAAGAATCTCAGATTGGATAGTGTCATCAGAGCCCTCGTACTCTGATCGCAGACATTCAATCTGAAAACAGGTGACCCATCTTTGAATACAGGGACTCTAAGTGCACTGATTGGGCCGGTTTTGGTCTTACCCTTCAGGAGTAGATGCGGACCTCTATTATTGCAACGATATTAAATCGTGAGGAGATTGAGCTGGCCTCGGAGCAACTGAGGACAGCCATAAATACGGCTTATCATGAAAACTGTTCACTCAAGACTAAAAGGGATAACAGAGAAACCACTTGTGTTGCACCAAAGGACAAACGAAGGAAGGAGGTTCGTAAACTCTTTAATATAGCTAAAGAGACCGGCATATGGAATCAATACAGAACTGCTCTAACGAACTACAACAAAGCCATCAGAGAGGCAAAATAGAGCATAACAGATGGACCTGGCAGTGCTAGGATCCATAGAATCCTCTCTAGACTAAAATGACCTGACGGATCCTTTACGGAATCTGGCATAGAAACAGCTTCTGGCTAAGACTAATTTCCTGAGATGTCGGTTTTTGCATAATGATGAGCAGGTGCCTGTTTGGGACCGATCAAATCGTCCAAAGACGGGCGACTGGATTGTCCCCAAGAACACCATTAATGCATCAACAACTATTCTATCGTTTCAGCCATTTAAATCACCTAGTGAGGACGAAATATTTCCAGCACTGCTGCAGAACGGTCTGGAGGTATTAACATTGTTCTTAATTAAACTTTTTAGGGCCAGCCTAGCGAGTAATTATATACCTAGCAGCTGGACTAAAATCAGATTGGTGTACATCCCAAAGATGGGACGTAGGGAATCAACATCTAACTCATGGAGACCGATAAGTCTGACCTCCTTTCTGTTGAAATGCATGGGAAAGATACTCGACGTGCACATTAAAATGGGTGCACTTGGTGAGTATCCACTAAATGCTCACCAATATGCGTAACAGACCACCGGCAAAGCTACAGAACTAGCACTAAACAACCTTGCCGGGAACATAACACAAAAGTTAGAAAGCAGGACTATCGCGATGGGTATGTTCTTAGACATTGATTAAACATTCGATAATGCATTACCAAACTCCTTATACACAGCATTAGCTGAAAGAGGGGTTGAACCACAAATAAGGAACTGGATCGGAAGTATGTTAAATTGCATAGTAAGCACAACAACCCTGCAGGGGGAGAGCTACAGATTCAGGGCTGTTAGAGCATGTGTGCAGGGCGGGGTTCTGTCGCCCCTTCCGGATGGATGGTGTGTTGGCGGTTTTCTCGCTGTGGGATGTTGAGGTGCAGACATACGCTGATGATCTAGTAACACTGATTGGAAACAACTCGCAATGAACTATCTCAGAGGATCTGCAAGAGGTGCTAACCGTGGTCTATGACTGGTGTGAAAGATAACAACTATCTGTGCACCCGCACAAAATAGTTATAGTACCACTCACAAAGAAGAGATGGCTGGAAGACCTAAAACCACCTTCACTCAAAGGAGAAACTATCCCATTTGCAAATACAGTGAAGTATCTGGGAACTACCTTAGATAAAACACTTAACTGTAATGCACATCTGAATAAAATTGCCGCAATAGCGAAACTGTCACTATGGACCACCAGGCACTTTTGTGGCAAAATATGGGGCATACATCCCAAACAAATACACTATCTCCATATTGCGGTCATAAGATCAATGATAACATATGGAGCAGTGGCTTGGTACTCTAAGAGCTTACAGAGCTCCGCAAGAATCAAATTATCTACCTTACAAAGTCAAGCGTGTCTGGCAATTAGTGCCGCCTTCGGCACTACACCCACGGCAGCGCTTGAGTGTCTTCTAAATCTGCCACCTCTTCAAAGAGTACTGGATACAGATTGACACAGGCGGTGATCAACAATCCGCAGGCGATCATCATGATGTCCAACAGGCTGAAAAATGCCAATTAGCAGGACAGTGTGCAGGGTCTACCATCAGATGTTATGCCTACCAAAACTACCTATTACCATGCCTATTACGTCCTTCTACTAGAAAAGAACGCATGGGCAAAAGTCTCGAAACATCTGAGAATAACAGATAATAGTTGGTTCACTGACGGCTTCAAGACCAATGATGATACAGGAGCCGCTGCATGGAATAAAAATGGTAAGGTTGAGCTTAAGTGTTAAGGTTAAGGTGACTGCACAGTGGCTCATCGATAGAAACTGGAAAGGCAAGCCAATCAAAGTTTTATCGGACAGTCAAGAAGCTTCAAAAGCTCTTGAATCTAGCCGTAGTTCATCCAAGACAGTATGGAACTGCCAGGAACTACTCACCAAACTAGGTAGAGCAAATAAACTTACACTGATCTGGATACCTGGACATACAGAATATGAAGGCAACGAAAAAGCTGATGCTCTTGCGAAGCAGGCGGCCGCAACGGCCTTCATAGGACTGGGAATAGCTTATAACACAGCTAAAGAACACACGCTTGGACACAAAAGCAATATGTAGACAAATGGAGAGAGTTACCAGGCCTAACTCATTCAAAGTTGGCGGTAAATCTGACATTAGGAGTGAGAACTGGACAACTTCTTCAACTTGGCCGACAGCAGGTACAGGCTGTAGTTGACATGTGCACTGGCCATTGTCGGTTAAGAAGCCACATGAACAAGATAGCGCAAGAAACGGAATGCCGCTTGTGCTTGGAGGACGAAGAAACAATGGAGCATGTTGTATGCCACTGTCCAGCAATGGAAAGAACCAGACAAACAGTCTTTGGAAACTTTTAAATCACACTTGCAGATTTTAAAACTATCCACCACAGAAAGCTGTTTGGTTTCATGAAAAGGATCGAGCCTCTGGCATAGTGGAAACCACAGATGTGAGCCACAATAGACCAAGGGTCGCAGTGGAGTGTCCTATTTTGGCCCACTCACGTGTACAAATCAATACAGTTTCTAAAAATGAGTCTCACATTTGAAGTTTCCTGAATGACTGCAATATAGTTCATTTAACTCCATCTACAGGTTAACTGAAACATATAGGAAGGTTAATTGAACATATATCAAAAATATATAATACAAGGCGTTTTGAACAATTAAAATCAAATTGAAATATATGAAGACTTTATTAAAGTTATACCAAAGTTATATTATTTCTATTTATAAGCAGAGAGGTATCGTTTGAAAAATGGAAAATATATAATTAAATTTAGAAAATTGTGAAACTACGGTAAATACTATCATGTTTACAAAGCGAGTGCTGCTACCCTGTATTGGAGCTGGTAGTTTAAAATTAACGTCATCTTTAGATACAAAACCCATTTTATTTTCATCTGAAAATTTATTGATACAATTGTAAGCGATTCAAAGAAAAAAAACGTCATAGCCGTCAATCATTTGCTCACGAATTTTAGCAACATAATGTCGAATAATTTTATTCGTTTTTCCATAAACTTTAACTAGTATAAAGTCCCCTGGAAAAAACCTCACTGGATATTACATTATATTCATCAAAATCCTCTGGCGAATCTGAACTTTCCTTATAGCTTATATTGTCGTCACTAGCAGAAGAACTAACTAGAGAGGAAAATACGTTTCTTAACTGTTTGTTTCTTATTTTTCATAGCGATTTTTTGCTCTTGCCTCTTCTACTAGGCTTTCTTCAATAGGAGTGTTAATGAGTATTAAAGATTTTCCCTTCTTTTACGTCTAGTTGCCGTTTTTCTTGGAGCAGCTCTGGCGTAAGGACAAATTTGTTGTTGTAATAAGAAGTTCTGAATTCGTTTAAGGAGAGCTGCGACTATTCATTTGAAGGACCGGGTGTCGATTCGATTATCAGTTGTTCAGTTTGTGGTTCTTCCCTTAGCGATTGAGAGAGCTGAGTAGGTTCCGGGTGTGGTCTGTCGGTGACGTAAGAAGATAAAACGCCTCTTCAGGAAAAATGTCAGTATTAAATGGTTCTATTATTATTATATTGCCATAATGTAGAAAGCTTTTAGTGATACGAAAATTCAATGCTTCTTCGTCCAATTATTTTTAAAAACAACTTTTATATAAAAGAGACCTTATTTTTATTGACTGGGACAAGTGTGAATACTGTTCGCTTTGAGTTGCGTTGACGAAACTTGGCACAGTTATTTAACGATAATGTAGAAAGCTTTTAGTGGTACCAAAGTTTAATGCCCCAGTCCAAATATAATGATTAAAAACAACTTATTTTGAATGACATTTTTAAGTAAAAGGTTCTTTTAAAAATACTTTCACGGGGGAGCATTAAACTCTGGTGCTACCGAAAGATTGCATTGTCAACGCAGCTTAATGTGATCAGGGTCTTGTCTTCATCTTGGTGAAACAATAAAAATAAGGCCTTTTTATATAAAAGATGTGTTTAAAAATATTTGGACGCGGGGACATTGAATTTTAGTACCACTAAAGGCTTTTTACACTATCGCTAAATAAGTATAATAAGTTTCGTCAATGCAGCTCAAAGCGGACAGTGTCCACACTTGACTAAATTTTGGCAAAACAATAAAAATAATGACTTTTTTAAAATAAATGATATCTATTTGAACATCCTGTGTTTCCTTAATTGTAGCTTATAAAGTCGAGTTTGCGTTAAACGTTTTCTCGTAAACTGCACTTATGTATATTATGTAATATTACACAATTAACGTTTTTATCTGCTTTTTATCATATTCATGAGTGTTTAATACAATATTACACAAATGGAATCGGTGAAACTTATAATAAATATTAGTCACATATATCTGGGTCTATTGGTTTGACATTTTTCTCCACCAATCTTATTGGAATCTTATACGACCTTTCGATCCTAACCCAAGCTAACACCAACATTGTTGATTGAATTTAGTTTCTTAAAATCTGCTCTGTACAGTATATGGTATTTACTGGGGCAGGTTTTGAAATGAAAAAATAATTAGATACTTTACCGTTCCGCCTAAACAGGTTTAAGAGAACACGTTTATAATAATCCGAATGTAGAGAGATTAGTGAATCTTTATTAAAGGCCAAATTAGGGCTAATTTTTAAACATATTAAAAAGGTGGTTTAATCAATTTAGTTACTAGCGATATAAAATTCTTGAAAAATTGGAGTATAATATACGTTTTGCTATACAATGAAAAAACTGCGATTTTATAGCAGAGAAATGCGAATTTCGAAAACAGAATCATATACCTCAAACGGTTTTATCCACCATCTGTGTCGTAATACATTTTGCCGAAGTTTTCAAACCCCAGCTTAGTATACATAGTATAAACCATTTCAAATTAAATCCTAATTATGGGACTTATAAGTGTTTCGCCATGTAAGAAATTTAATTTTTTTGGTTCTGAAGTTCGGCGTTAATTTAGCAATAACTTGAATATTTATTAATCATATCGGATGCGTGATTTACTTGCGTGTTTCTTTATGAGTATTATCTCTCTATTTATCTATGTTTACCATTTTTATGATTTTGTAAGCTTATTATTGTTTTAAGAAGAATACCTGCTTTTATAGGAACTTGTTTGGGGGCATAGAAACCATCGTCTATCTTATCAGATATGTCTCCGGATGTATCCACTTAATAATGCTATTTTTATATCATCTGAAGATTTGATTAAATGAAATTTTTGTCTGCCACAATCAGTAAGTGCATAATTATTTCTAGTTAAAGCTTTGATCCAATTAGTATCTAGTTACAGATTTTTTTAATCAGATATATTGCCACATTTATGGGACACCCTTTGTCACTCAGATTTCGTGAAAAATAGAAAACATTTCCTCTCAACCTAGTAGCAAGTTATGCCATTCAAATATATAAAATTATCGATATCGACTAACCATCATTGACCCATGGGTGATGATAAGCAAAGAGTATATCATCGTCGGCAAATCTCTTGCACCCAAGTCACCTATCTCATATCTCTCATCTCAGCCAGTGCTGGGCAGTTGATAAGGGCTTAAGTGGATGATCCCTCGTCCTCTATCAAGCACCGCCTCCATTCCGGAATATGTGCAAATGCCTGCTCAGGAGGCAGTGCCCTATGAGAAGTCCTGTCACAATCCTTAAGTGTCCTTCTTCGGAGCCATGAAGTGCGGACCTACCAGGCGCTGGGCCTTCCAGGAGAAGCCTAGCCTGCCTTATTCCTTACACACAGAGCAATATTTATCAAATAAAAAATGTTAAATGGATTTGGAGTAATCGTAGAAATTTTTCATTTATTTTGCTTGATTGATCCCTTTAACCACATCACCTACGGCCGGCTTGAACCGTTTTAACCCTCTCAAAGCAGTTATTAGCAACTTAAAAAAAAAACTAAATCAATTTTGAGCGATGCTAGGGATTTTTCATTAATTTTGCTTGATTAATCCCTTCAACCACATCACCTACGGCCAGCTTGAACGGTTTTTACCCTCTCGGAGCAGTATTTATCAACTTAAAAAAATTAAATGGATTTTGAGTAAACCTAGAAATTTTTAAATAAATTTAGGGTATTGTTCCCTTCAATTACATCAATTACGGGCTACCTGAACCGTTTTAAAACTCTTAGAGCCGTATTTATCATTTAAAAAAAATAAAATAGATTTTAGGCAATCCTATATATTTTTAAATTATTTTGGGTATTGGTTCCTTCAACCACATCAACTACGGGCTACTTGAACCGTTTTATGACTCTCAGAGCAGTATTTATCGTCTATAAAAATAAAATCGGTTTTAGGTAATCCTAGTAATTTTTAAATAATTTTGGAGTATTGGTCCCTTCAACCACAGCCACGACGAGCTATATGACCCGTTTTATGACTCTCAGAGCAGTATTTATTATCTTAAAAAATGAAATGGATATTTGGTAATCCTCGAAATTTCAAAATAATTTTGGGGTATTGGTCCCTTCAACCTCATCCTCTACCGGCTACATGAACCGTTTTATGACTCTCTGAGCAGTATTTATCATCTTAAAAAGAAATAAAATCGGGTTTGGGTAATTCTAGAATATTTTCAATTATTTTGGGGCATTGATCCCTTCGACCACACCAAGTACGGGCTACATGGACGGTTTTCTAACCCTCAGAGCAGTATTTATCATCGTAAAAATTAAAATAGATTATGGACAATCCTAGATATTTTTCAATTATTTTGGGGTATTGGTCCCTTCAACCAGACCAACTACCGGCTAGATGGACCGTTTTATGACCCTCAGAGCAGTATTTATCATTGTAAAGAAATTAAAATCGATTACGGATAATCTTAGATATTTAGCAATTATTTTGGGGTATTAGTCCCTTCAACCATACTAACTACGGGCTAAATGAACCGTTTTATGACCCTTAGAGCAGTATTTATCATCGAAAAAAAATTAAATCCATTTTAGGTAATCCTAGAAATGTTTCAATTATTTTGCGAAATTGGTCCCTTTAACTACACCAAATAACGGTTATTGATGGGACCAATATCCAAAATAATTGAAAATTTTCTAGAATTACCTAAAATCGATCTTAATTTTTTAAGATGATAAATACTGCTCTGAGAGTCATAAAACGGTCTATCATAAAAAAAAAACAATCGGTTTTAGTTAACTCTTGAAAATTTCCAATTATTTTGGGGTATTGGTCCCTTCAACCACACCAAGTACGGGCTACATGGACCGTTTTATGACACTCAGAGCAGTAGTATTTATCATCTTAAAAAAATAATATCGGTTTTAGGTACTTCTAGAAAATATTCAATTATTTTGGGGTATTGGTCCCTTCAACCACACCATGCACGGGCTACATGGACCGTTTAATTACCCTCAGGGCAGTATTTATCATCTTAAAAAAATAAAATGAATTTTAGGTAATTCTAGAAAATTTTCAATTATTTTAGGGTATTGGTTCCTTCAACCACACCAAGTGCGGGCTACATGGACAGTGTTTTGACCCTCATCGTAAAAAAATAAAATCGGTTTTAGGTTTTTCAATTATCTTGGGGTATTGGTCCTTTCAACCACACCAAGTACGGGCTACATGGACCGTTTTATGACCCTCGGAGCAGTATTTATCATCCTAAAATAATAAAATCGGTTTTGGGTATTTCTAGAAAATTTTTAATTTTTTTAAGGTACTGGTCCCTTCAACCGCACTAAGTACGGGCTTTATGGACCGTTTTATGACTCTCAGAGCAGTATTTATCATCTTAAAAAAATAAAATCGGTTTAAAGTAATTCTAGAACATTTTCACTTATTTTGGGGTATTGGCCCTTTCAACCACACCAAGTACAGGGACCGTTTTATGACCCTCAAAACAGTATTTATCATCTTAAAATAAAAAAATCGATTTTAGGTAATTCTAGAAATTTTTCAATTATTTTGGGGTATTGGTCCCTTCAACCACACAAACTACGGACTACATTAACCGATTTATGACCAGCAGAGCAATATTTATCGTCTTAAAAAAATTAAATCGATTTTAGGTGATTCTAGAAAATTTTCAATTATTTTGGGGTATTAGTCCCATCAACCACAGCAACTATGGACTACATGGACCGTTTTATGACTATCAGAGCAATATTTATCATCTTAAAAAATTAAAATCGATTTTAGGTAATTATAGAAAATTTTCAATTATTTTGGGGTATTGGTCCCTTCAACCACAGAAACTGCAGACCACCTGGACCGATTTATGACCATCAGAGCAATATTTATGATCTTAAAAAAATAAAATCGATTTTAGGTAATTCTAGGAAATTTTCAATTATTTTGAGGTATTGGTCCCTTCAACCACACCAACTTCGGGCTACATGAACCGTTTTATGGCCCTCAGAGCATTATTTAGCATCTTAAGAAATGAAATCGATTTTAAGTAATTATAGAAATTTTCCAATTATTTTGGGGTATTGATCCCTTTAACCACACCAACTACGGGCTACATGAACCGTTTTATGACCCTCAGAGCAGTATTTATCATCGTAAAAAAATAAAATCTATTTTGGGTAATCCTAGAAATTTTTCAATTATTTTGGGATGTTGGTCCCTTCAACCACACCAACTGCGGGCTACATGAACCGTTTTATGACCCTCAGAGCAGTATTTACCATCGAAAAAAAAATAAAATCGATTTTAGTTAATCCTAGAAATGTTTCAATTATTTTGGGGTACTGGTCTTTTTAACCACACCAACTACGGTCTACATGAACAGTTTATTAAAGTCGACATGTAAATATTTCAAAATTTGTCATTTACTGTCACCTCATACCAAAATAATGAAGTACAAATTTTAAAGAAAATCGGAGTTTTTAGCAATAAAAATCAATATTCGAACCATTTAGAAAATAATGTTTTTTCAAAAACCGTTAATGAAAATTGCAAGAATCAGCTACAATCGACAAAGCAAAATCCAAAATGGAGGACGCAGTTTATTCGCTGTTAAACAGGTCTAGTGCAATAATCACTTATCTAAACAAAATTTATTCAGAAAATCGGGCTGTCTGATTCTGATTTTACGGTGAAGGAAATAATCTTAGTTAATAACAATGTCCATAATAAACCTTGGTAAGTTCCTGCAGATTTATAACAAATAATATATTTGCTCGTAAAAAAACTGTGATTGTGTTAGCCACCCAGAATCCAGAATCCCAATGGGTCTCAAGTTTTAAGAAGCACGAATGCATTGATATGCCTGTACTAACAGATGATACCTTGTCGGATGCAGGATTCTCCTTTTCGCACGCCTGCACTTTTTATGACTGTAACTGTATATCTTTAATATAGGTCCTTGAAACTAACTATGTGAAAAATGAAGTAGGTACTGGTAGGTACAACAAAGCGAATGGGAAGATATTCAAATAGTCGCGATGCTAAATCTCTGTAATCGTCCCATGTTTACTTACTTGCGGTACTGCTTCAATAAACGTACGTAATTTTTCAAATATTATTTTCTGGATTTTAGGCATAACTTGGTTAGTACTGGCTTTGACCAGGAGCGGATACTTTACATATTCTTACAATCACACATGATCACACTAACAGCCATTATTTAGTTTCTCGTCACAGTCCATAAACTCTCGATCATGGAAGAGGCTTTATGCAAACCGGTCTATTATGTTTCCTTCGCCATATTGTCCAGATTTTTTTTTGTGAATTATGGCTAAACGATTTTTAATTAGGCAGAGTTAGGTTTCTTTCCAAAGTTGAATATTTTTATATCGGATACCCAATTAGCCAATGTCATAAAATAGCCAAGGGCAAAATTCATAATTAATTTAATAGTAACGAATTTAAGTGCTTCTGTATCTGCCAAGGCAGGATTTTTTTTATAATACTGAAACGATAATACTCAGAATTATAAATTTTAACTAAAAATCTTAACGTAAATTTGCAACCAATCTAATGAATTTTTCATAATTAAATGTTATAATTGCAGAAAATAATACCAAAAATTTCATTATTTTACTCAACTTTATTCTTTGCAGCATCTCGTCGATTCATAAGCCGTACTGCAAGGAAAACACTATAAATAGCAACCAATAATATAGCAAGTAACGTTCCAATGACGTCAAGCGAGTACAACTGGTACCACGCCAAATCAAAAATTGAGGTTTTAAGATAATGTGCTCCTTCATGTCTCAAAATATACTCCACCCAATAGACAGCTAAATCAAGCGGTTCCATTGGCCTATCTTTCATAATAGTGGATCTTTTTTTCGCATTATCTCTATACCTGAAACGAAATGATGGTAAGTACAGAGTAGGATCTAACCCAAACCAAAGTTTACTAAATAAAATATGAGTTGCCTCACTTACTGTCGGAACTTTGATGCACTGAGATCACAAGCGTGCCGCAGATACCTGTATTTTCTGTAAACTTTGTACTTTGTACCGTCAAATACAGTGTACAACTGTGTATGCGTCTGCATTGGCGGAAGCTGGTCCTTCGAGCGGGACGAGGGAGCCCCTCCCCTAGCCGGTTTTGCGTGCTTCGAGAGTGCGGGAACTTATATTTTATTTAGTAAACTTTGCGCAAAATAACCCAAACTAGGTTGCTTAAATGCTTGATTCTCATAGACTGACAATTTTTTTGATTGAGATATGTGACTAATATGTTTTAATGTTATTTTTAAACATCTTCTCATTACTAAAACTTTCACGGAGTAGAGACCAGAATGAGCTCAGAGAGTTGGGCATTTCTGATTTAGAACTGGAAAATTGTTTTGGGCATAGACTTACTTTGAATTACTCATTATTTCGTAAACAGAATCCCCGAGGGTTTTACCAGATAACCTCTTTAAAGGAAGCTCAAGAGCCATACCAAATTCAACCATTCTTCTTAAATTCATAAACTGGTCACCGTAGATTGGAATGCCCAATACCGGTATTCCGTGGTATATAGCCTCTGTGGTACTACCCATTCCGCAATGCGATATGAAAATTATCGTATTGGAGTGTGCTAAAAATTAATAATATTTAAATAAACATATCATAAGTCCTAGGATACTCAGGGAAAGTATCCATTTCTTGTAACATCGATCACATATTAAATCAAATCATCACTTTCTGAAAGAAATTTCCTATTATACTTAAGAGTGCCAAAGTAGAACATGTGCCTAAAAATGGGGATACTAAATAGGTGGTGTGTTTCATGGATATAAATAAAATACTGAACACCCCCTAAAGGGGTATCCTGAGGGGCAGATCCACCCAATCGAGTGTAATGCAGTTTCTAAATTGTTTATATGAACGTCTGAATAATAAGGATGTATTTAAGTGTTCATCATGGATTTAAGCAAGACATTTGATTTGGTGGATCAGACACTTCTGCCGTCAAAAATGTGTAATTATGGATTTAGGGGTAAGACATGATTGGTTGACATCCTATCTTCAGGATAGGTATCAGTGAGTAGAGATAAATAATACCCATTCAAGTTCCTTCCATTCCGTAATACTAAGCCAGCGAGAGTCTTAAAAAAATCGTAGCCCCAGCAGCCAAAGAGTAAGGCCCTTAGGGGTACAATTCGATAATACTTTACCTAGAATATCGTTCTGTGGTAACCATTTTGCTATCATGAGGTTACTAGGTTTGTCCTCAATTTTATCATCCTCAAACTTCCATAGAACTTTTTGTTTCATTTTCCCGATAGCAGTCAAAATTTCTTGTATTACTTTCTGGGATATACTGGAGCTTTGCACGTTGGAACCCAAGCTGAAGAAGATGGCACCATCGGTGGCAGAATCCAAAAATTCTTTAACATTTTCAGATAACTTTTTGCTTGTTACATGTAATCCCCCAACCTCCACCACTGAGGTCGTTATAGGCAATGCCTCCGACGTACTGACATGAGAACAGGTTAGCATAAGACTTGCGTTATATATGATTTCGTTTAAGTTGTGTTTTCCAGGAAAATATTTATCTACTAATTTTTGATGCGCTGGATATTGAATAAGATATTTATACATTCGGTCGAACCATAGTACTATAGTGTTTCTAAATCTTTCTACAAAAGTCATGCGGGTTGTGTATCCTCCGAATGAGTTTGGTAAGTATGAGGGAAGGTTGGGATTTGCAACTAGGTGTGAGTTCCATTCAGATATAGCCATTGAGTGGAATAAGACCTGCAAGACACAGAATCTATCAGCTCTAAATATATGTATTTATGGGTGGTAATTAATTTTAATTTTATACTATGCCATGAGAATTAACTATCAACAAAGAGTTTCCAAGAGAGATTTTAAATGCTTATTATAAAGCGTCCCAGAAATAAGTGCTAGAATTTTAACCACGTTATGACAAAATTTCAAAACCTCTAAGTTATGAAAATAAAAGGTATTTTTATCTGCTATAAAATAATAACAAAAATTGTGATAAAATAAGTAAAAGGTAAAAAATATCAATTTTTTCTATTTTTCTTTATGGGTTCATATGCAACGCCCTAAGAATATGCGACTACGGTTAACATAGTTAGTAACCCACGAATCCACGAATATGCTGCAATATTATGCCTTAACAAAAACTGAAGATATTTTGGACACTTATCACCCGATTTAGCAAAATTAGTGTCTAGAGGGTGGCTCGAAGTCTATTTTTCCGCTCTATCCAATGGTGGCAACCAGTTTGGAATCCGACATTTCGTCTTTAATTTTTATTTCGGTTTTCATCTGATTTTAGCGTTATAACTATGAACATGTGTTTCTAATTTTTTGTAATGTTTTTTTAGTTTTATTTTAATTTTTTTTTGCTTTGGGGTAAAAATTAAATGAACCTGTTTATTTCATTTTACCTACTAATTTTTATTTTCATTAAAAATAAAGGTTTTAATTTTCTTTTATTTAAATACGAACTTTAATTGTTATTTCGGTTTTCATCTGATTTTAGCGTTATAAATGTGAACATGTGTTTCTAATTTTTTGTAATGTTTCTTTAGTTTTATTTTAATTTTTTTTTGCTTTGGGGTAAAAATTAAATGAACCTGTTTATTTAATTTTACCTACTAATTTTTATTTTCATTAAAAATAAAGGTTTTAATTTTCCACTTAACAGAAAGACAAAATAAAATATTTTTATAGAATGTAAACATTTTAAAAGTAACAGACTATTTAAAATTACGCCAAAGCAAAATAAATAATATCAAAAAAAAATTAAAAAAAAATAAAAAAAAAACTTTTATTCATATTAATAACGCCAATACCATCTGAAAACGATAAAAAAAATTAATTTCGTATTTAAATAATGAATTTGATGATGATCTTTTGAAGACGAAAAGTCGGATTCCAAGCTAGATACAACCATTGGATAGAGCGAGAAAAGCGGCAATGCAAAAGTACAATCCAATTTGAAATCCATTTTTAAATAAGCTCAGGAAAAAGTGAAACGATTTTTCAATATTTCGGATTTATCCGGATACCTCCGGAAATTTACTCGGAATTTTAAAACCTTATAAACGGCATATTGTTCGGCACCTAAATGCGCAATTTTGCCTTAATTTGACTGATGCTGTATCTTTTACTGTTTTCGAGTTCCCCCTACATAGACTCGAATTCGGGCCACTCTGTACATGGTATCCAGTTTGGAATCCGGCGTTTCGTCTTCAAGGGGTTATCATCAACATTTTTTTTTAAATACGAACTTCAATTTTTTTATCGTTTTTC
>MU188669.1:60193-95007 GCA_016904865.1 Pissodes strobi
ACAAGTATCAACTTCCTTATTTTAAATAGAATACCCTGCATATTAAGGCATCTTTTAATATATCTCTATTTTTAGACCAGCTATCGATACGTCCGTGGCAGTTTGTGCTAGGAGGTTTGGTATGCACGTGGCAAACATTTTGATTTCTTGGATACACTGCACCTGATTACGTTATTATTTGCAAATATAAATATCGCATTTTAGCCTAGAGAAGAGCACTACCATTGGCTAGGGTCTTAAATTTCTAGACACATTATAGGAGGCTACCTATGCGGTGGGGATTTTAACACTATAGATTACCATACACGATGCAAAAGAAAGACTGTTGCATCTGCTAGAACAGCTGCGCCCGACGAAAGGTTAATAACTTAATCGGTAATAAGTAGGTGTATTGTGAGACGACAAGAAATAGTGTCACTTATGTAGTGATCGATTGTTTTTTTTTCGCCATACCTTGCTGTCATGGTCAGCTAATAACAAAATTTAAAAGCCATATAGCAGTTTTACAATAGAAAAATGTAAAATTGCCAATATTTCAAAATCTACAAATTTTTGGTACAGACAACTTTATACAAAGTTGCTCTTATTTTTAATGCTAAATAAGATAAAATTATAAAAATAGGGGTTTCCCTCCCCCCCCCCTTCTACAAGAGAAAACCAAATTAAATTATAAAGGATTTCAATAGGAGAAATTGATAGTTATATTTAGACCTGCAAACGTCATTTCTGACATAAAATTTAAAGTATGTCAAAAACAGTTAGGCTTAGCTATAGGATATTATATATAAAATATATCTAGAGTTTTTCGAGGAATTCAAAAATGTTTTAATATATAGGATATTCTATTTAAAATAAGAAAGTTAATAATTGTCCACGAGAATACGAACACCCTGTGTATATAAACATATAATATTTTAAATGTTTAAGTAAATCCAAAGAACTTTTGTGTTAAACTTTTTAGAAAACGGGCCACCCTGTATATTTATATGGCATACTACTTTCGGAGACATTTGCCCGTAGTACTTTTGGCGATACGGAGAGGTATTTTATTTTAAAAATTGTATATCTAAATATTCCAGCACTAAATATATAAATGCTGATAACAATAGGTAGTTTATCTTAGATGCCTCTCTTATTTACATTACACTACGAGCAATCATTTGCACCTAACATGAGTTATCGTTATTTTTCAAAAAATATTAACAAATTTTTAAAATTGCATTTCCTACCTGGTGATGCATCATCCTCCTCGTCCTTAAGAGCCACTAATATATTTCGAATATTTTTAACATTTTTCGTTTCGAATGCACTAATTACCGTGACATTGTGGCCTCTTCCCGCAAGCGCAATAAATAATGGTTCTGCTAAAATATATTGGCTGTATCCTGGACTAGGGAATATGGCGAGTATTTCGGCACAATTTCCCGCACTAAAACTCAATAACACTAATAAAATAAATATTTCCTTATAGCTAGATATATTCATCATAATTCTAAATCACAGACTAAGAGATTCGGTTCAAGTTAAAATCTTGAGAGACTTTCACTTACCTTACGAATAATTAACAAAGAATACGGTTGTCTATTGTTTATAATGCTTGTAATACCAGACCTGATGCCTTATATTATGTAAATTATGGTAGGATTATTCATGCGTACCTACACTAGTGGCAGTGAATTAAGGATTACAATAATGCCGATCTTATGAAACAAATTCTCATTATCTCATTATATTCAGGCGTTTCTTCTTGCTCTTTAACCGTTTGAACTATGTGGTTACATTACGGGAAATATATAAACGTAAAATGCTGTTGCATTTCCTCCAGTTGATGGCGTAAAAGTGCTTTTCTCCCGCAACATAATTTTAAATGTTGACCATCATTCCACGGCCGCGGAGCACTGTTGTCATATTTAACATGGATGTGTAGATGAGCTTGATTTGTTTAGATATTTTTCTGCTTCCTTCATTTGTCAGGTTTACTCAGCGGTTTTAACAATCATTAAAGGCATGGGTCTATGTATTGTCAGTTAGGTGAAGGCGCCACTAACTTTTTAACTAGGAATATATCAATGATTTTGCACACTGAGATCAGGGCAGTAAAATTTAGCAGTGAAAGGCACTTTTGACACTGACTTACCAAAATAAACATCTGGATGCCAATTAAACTATTTATTCAATCTTAAATGCTCTCATATACACCTCAAAGACAATTAATTATGTAAGTTATGTTTATGGTATCGCCCGTTAACTAATGAGAAGGTTTGTATATGGCCTGGATTCTCAGACTAGTAAATCAAACTAAGCTAAGTTTTTTAAGTTTTAATCTATGAAGATAGCTTTAACTAAACCTTGAATTCCTGAGGCTCTGACCAATCGCAATTAGTGATAAAATACGAAAAATAAACTAACCCAAACTAATCTAAATTAATCCCATGGCAGCGATAATCATTATACCACTAAATAGCTAATAAAGATATGCTAAATCAATGAATTAACCTATGATGTAAATATATTTATATACAGTCGGTAAGTCTCTTCAAGTAAACACGAAGTAAGCTCAGTTCGATACTGGTTTTAGGGTAGAAGCTGCCACGCGCTTTTCTTTCGAAAAAGAAAATCTGTTTTTTTTTTTATTTTGAAAAGTTAGAAGAAATTATGAATTAAATTGAACGTTGTTAAATACCTTGTGGAGCTATGATGAGTTCCACCAAAAATTAGAATAAAACCACCTACCCGAATCCGACCAGATTTCCTTCACTGAAATAGACACAGGGAAAATCAAGACATAGAGTCCTGCAGCAAATTGTGTGGTGTGCGTGCAATTAGCCACGGCCTCTTCGTGGAGTCCTTTGGGTGCCACCAGCTTCGACACGGACCGAAGTGGAAGTCCCCGCCTTGTTCCCGGAATTTGCTTCAAAACCCCAGTGCTCGATACTCCGCCAAAAAAAACTTAAATTATCTGAAAAAGAATGTCTATGCGCTCACTAAATGCTAAACCAAATGAAACACTGCGAAATCAATTAAACACTTTAATCCTAAAACAATAAGAACAAACTGATAGGGGAAAAGGGGAAAACACAGGGTGTTGAGTTCGTCAAATAATCCAACCCAAACTAACTGATCGAGCTTAGCTCCGACTGGATCCCAAAGAGGATCGAACTTAACAGGACTCGACGGTGCGCACGCGTCCGCTAAAGATAACAATTAGCGCGCTCTAAATTAAGCATAAAAATAAGGAGTGCAATACACATTTTCCCACAACATCAAGAAACAACACAACACCGATAACCCTATACTATTTGGTTACTTAACTTAACACTGTTTCGCTATTGTCCTAACGCCAAAACAATCCGGTTGCTCTGGAAGAACTAGGCCCTACACAGCGGGCAGGTACCCCTAAATGTGGAGCTCTCTCAAGTGTTGAGGCGCTATCTCCTAGCCAGAACTTTGCCCAGGGGGTGCGGCCCTCTGTAAAACCGAGAGGGCACCAAAAAACGCAAGCCAAGTTAACTGGCTGTCTCTACACCATATAATGCCGCTACAAATAGAAATAAATCCTCTATACGAAACTTCCGTACTTTAAAACACTGTAGGCAATACACTGATTTTTGCCAAACCCAACACGGAAAATTTAGAGGTCAGTCGAACAAATTCGCCCAAACTACGTTGGCGAGAGAACAAACTTAGTGACATCGACTACCTCACCCGGCCTTTAAAGGTGGAAAAGAAAGAGCCAGAAGCGTTTCAAGCTAAAACGATTTCGCGAGCCCCCGAGTCGTTGCAAAGATTTTTGACCTTCCAAAACGCCGGCGCAAATTCCCAAACCCACGATCGTATCATGTACTGAAACGCGGGTACTACCGGGGCTGGCCCAAACTTAACGACAAATATTATGATCCAAATCTGAACGTTACAACACCCTCTCCTTCGAAAAGAGAGAAACTTCCCGAAGGGAAAAAGTTTTCCGACGATTAAGCTAAAACCAGAGATAAAAGTTTTAAAATACTGCGCACCGAAATCAGCACCCACTACCATGGAAAGTACCGACCCCACCCGAAAACCCTAAGGTAAAGGACGATAGAAACTAACACTAAACCCAAACTTAAGGGAGTCAACTCCCAACAAACCAAATAGAGGGAATGGGTATTCTCCATTTTCGTTAAGCCACAACCTACAGCCAACCTGTAGAGGGAAAAAAACTTAACGCCAACTAAATATGGAATAAATAGCCCCCATCTCCACCAAACCTAACATCCACAACACAATCCAAACATTACTCGCAAGACTAAAACGTGAAGCCAACCAAAAGAAAAACCAACTAATACTACCAAAACCAGGACGACTCAACTAGCTGAGTTATGGCTGGAAGTTGTTACAGCCATAACCCAGCTCTCAACCATACAGCAATTCCTACAATAACTCCTAAATTCAGAACTCCAAAACAGCTTCACTCCTACCACACAAAAATCCAAAATTTCGCAAACAAAATTACCAACTACAAAAAACACAATGTCTAACGTTTCAGTTTAGCAGCAAGAGACCAGAACGAGTATCACTAAGGTACAACAACAAATATCACAAAATTGCTACAAATTCCAAGGAGCAAACAACACGACCCTAGGAGTAGATACAAAATATTTTGGGAGACGACGCATGGCTCGTCCAATCCTAGGCGTAAACACGTGCTTCCACAAATCCAGTACGTCAGCGCTACAGCGGAGGCTAACTGCACATCTCCAAAACAAATCAAGGCAAAATCGGTAAGGTCTAAAGATGCAAAATCCGGCACCAACCGAGACGACCCACAGGCCCATCAACTTAGACCTTCCAAACACAACTCTACATTAGTCCAAAAAAAAACAACTTATAAACTCACAAAACAACTCTACCAAAGTCCAATTAACTGTAAGTATGGTGAACGCTCTTACCCCTTAAACAAGGATGGTTACACCTAACGACATGAAACGAAACGATACTGAATGAATCCAGCCCAAAACAACTCAACGAACATCAATCCAATACCAAACAAAACAGGTGTACACTCTAATCCCTTAGCACAGGGAGTGTCACACCAAACGCAAAGGCACTGAACTAATTCAGTTCAAAAAGACGTCTAAATCGGGTAAAATAGTCAAATCTGGGTTATAAGTCACAATCGGGATACGGTAAGATGAACACTCTAATCCTTTCATCGTGTGAGCTCCAGGGGTGCTACACCTAACACTGCTTCGCTATTGTCCTAACGCCAAAACAATCTGGTTGCTCCGGAAGAACTATGCCCTACACAGCGGGCAGGTACCCCTAAATGTGGAGCTCTCTCAAGTGTTGAGGCGCTAACTCCTAGCCAGAACTTTGGCCCAGGAGGTGCGGCCCTCTGTAAAACCCAGAGGGCACCAAAAAAATAATACCTACGACATCCGCCAAGAAGGCTCTCCAAAACTTGACATCGGTGGATTGTACTCGCAAGTAGACTAGAATTGAAGGGAGTTGGCGCTGGTACCCGCATCTGTCACAGCAACCTACACAGATTTATTGCGGCACTCCGAACCATGCTTAGAGGACCTCAACCAGTCCGGTCTTCATAATCACAAATGGAGTACCAATTCCTCCATGTACCTTGCACGTCCGGGTTTGTTCTCTCCCAGCTTTGCATACCTGAGCCTGCAGAGAGCCTCACACTTGCACCACACGTGTTTTGGAGTTTCTTCCTCCTCCTGACAAAACCTGCAGCGGCTGTTATCTACCAGGCCGATCTTTCCATGTGTCTGTTCATTCAACAGTGCCCCGTCAGCTGACCCACTAATATTCTTATCGTCTTGCGACTCCTCTTAAGCAGAGCTGCCGTGGATTTTGGGGAGCCGTGTTTTATGAACTGTTCAGCCTGTAGTTGCCCCGGAGTTTGTAACCACCAGTTTAGAGATTGTTTATCTATCCAGCAGTTAACTGTTGTTTTAAAGATTCTTCCTGCTATACTGCAGTAGGGCTCAGGTCCCATCGTAACCTTACTTGCGCCCTGTTTTGCAAGTTTTCTTTGTTGCCCTGATGACCTTCATGTCCCGGAACCCACGCAATGGTGAGCTTATTGTTACGACCCAGCTCTTCAATGGCACTTTTGCAGTCTTTGACTAGTCTAGATCTGACCTTGTGTGCTCTAACTGCTTTTAAGGCGGCCTGACTGTCGGAGTATATGACTACCCTCCTTTATCTAATGTTCAATTTCTCGATCTCTATGGCGCAATGTTGAATTGCCGTGACCTCTCCTTGGAACACTGTGGCTGGAGATATTTGATCTTGGTCCGCGGACCCTGACTCCCACCCCTTTACTGGACTTAGAGCCGTGGGTGCTGCTTGGTCTGCTTTTATTGGAGGCCCACCTCCCGTTCTTCTCTGCCTACAATTGCTACTGAGAAAGGCCTATCAAACCCATAGAAGGGTTTTTTTCGTCTGATGGCATTTCGAAGAGATACTTGATCTCCTCGCTGTCCTCTAGTTTCTAGCTTGTGGGCCTTTCCCACTCGATGATGGGCTTGTTACCTTGCTTGAGCCGGTACTGTACTCAGAAGTAAGGTGGCGAGAGTATCGACAAAATAAATTGACCAGTAAAAGGCAACAATCGCACTACTGGATTTTTGTAAAACTTACGTTACACGTCGCACCTAATCTCTCTTTAGAATAGTTAGAGTAAATGTTGGAAAAAAACGTGAGGTAAAGTCGAAGAGTCAGAGCATAAACACCGGTCTTATAATGAATAATCATGCCTTGTTAACCGGCTCTCAAATTTAAAAGGAAATTAATTAATTTCCAGAAATTTTCAAAGATGCATGTATTTTACATACTATAAATAGTATGTATGTTATTTTCTCCCTTCTTTCTTTCTATGGGTTTATGGGTATGTATCCCCTAAGTACCAGAAGATATATTTCAAATTTTATTCCTCAACCCATGCAAAGGCCAACGAGCTTTCTAGAGAGAAACGGTTAGAGCTTTGTAAAATAAAACATGTAAAAACCATTGGAAACAGGTAATTTTAAAAATATTGTGAATTAATAAACTGCTACTTAATTATCACCTTGTCCTAAGTTTGATCTTGAACTTGGAAAATGGCATGTAAGCATTAAGACAAATTATAAACAACTCGAGAGAAAAGCGCAATTAAGAACCGTAAAGTTGCAATGGTTAGCAGATTTTATTATGTAAATAGTCAAGAGGACCATCAGTCCCATAGACTTTGTCTCCTCCCTAGTCCTGCCTAACCATTGCATTGCAGTCTATAGGAACGTAGTCCGATATTCCAAATCCTCAAACTTAACTCAGTACTCAGTTCACAGGAAAGCAGTCTCTTGGGGCATACCCGCCTATCTACGATCGACCTGTCAAAATTCTAAGTGAAGTTTTAAAAATTAATTAGTTACAGTGCACTGAGAGAAATTAGGATAAACTAAGAACAGTTAAATAATTACCTAAAGGAAATAACCAAAGCTAACTATAAATTCAAATACAACTATACATGAGTGTTTAAGTAATTGGGTATAGTGTAATTGTTTTAAGTCTTTAAACGATAAATATTGTCATTGTTTTACTGAAGCGTCTTTATTATTTCTTCTCACTCGACGTAGATCGAACCTAGCTGAGCTACATAGCCTGCACGCCAATCAAGGCTATGACGTATGACAATATGTAGCTAAAAAGTATTAAAAATCAAATAAAACGCAAAGTCTTCTTTATACAATACTCATGAATTTATTTTAGGTTGATATAATTTTAACACACAATTTTTTTTATACTTGTTCATGTTCCGATTAGTATATTATATTTTATACACAATTACTTTAATAACATTATCTCTTATAATATATTAATATATTATTTTAACATTTAAAATATTTAAAAAAAAAATATTAACAAACACCCAACATAACATTTATCACAAAAATGAGTTCTCTAATGTTTTGGTAAATTGTTCATATTATCTATACAGTATATTCGATTATATACAGAAAACACCTTAGCAATATTAATTATAAGTACTGTAGCTACGTATGTCATAAGTTTAGGTAGGAAAATTTGGTGTTTAATATTCAGCAACAAACTTAGTCTAATTATGTACAGATATTATTAAGCTAGCTAATTATGGGTACATATACATGGCTCATCTACATTTTAGACCGCACCATGCGATTCGCTTTTAAAGATTTAAAGAAACATACATATTAACACGCTCATTTTCAAAAAAGTTGTATACCCAGTATAAAATACTCAACTTGCCTGATAATTTCAAAAGTTTAAGATGACGTGGTAACGTTGCATCCAATCAATGGGTCATTAGACCTACAAGAATAAAATATACTTAATGAAGGGGGTTAAAGCGTTATTATATTATGACGATATAGGTGACGAGATAGTTCGGCAAGCGAAATCAACCGATATTTTAACTATTTGATGATGAGTTATAACATAACAAAGAGTCAGATAATACGACAATGGCTTCAAAGGGTTCTGTATAAAACTTTTAAAATGTTAAATAGTAAATAAGAGGAAATTTTAAATTCAACATCAAAAAAAGGCGAAGAAGGCTCTTAAAAACCTAACCCCACCTAACTGGAAATATTCTAAGACAGAGAAAAAAATAATACTAAAAAGATCTGCAAGCTAGACGAACACCAATTCGACATAGATCAGAATCATAGAAAATATCACAAATGGCGTAGAAGGAAGCTCTCTGCCAACATTAATAAACTGAGTATTAAGAGAAGCTCAAGAGAAGGCAAAAATTGAACAAGATATACGGCAAAATGTAAGAAATTACAATATTAAGATCATAGAGGAAACCATAAGTAAAAATTGCAGTGTCAAGAAAACGTAATAGTAGTAGAATAGTAGAAAGCAACAGAGACGTTTTTATTATAATAGGAAAAACATCCAACATGTATCAGAAGGACTAATACCTATCAGGTGAAATCAGAATAGCACTAAATCAGATGAAGAACAAATCACCACAGAAATGTTAAAGTTCGGAGGAAAATATCTTGATGACGCAACCAAACTATTATGAATTTTTTTTTATGTTGGCACACACACAAAAGGAACATCCTAGATAGTATGGCGGTTAGTCAGCGATATTGGAATCAACCTTGTATTTTTGAGTAGAGTATTGACATTTGGTTCAATGGTAGTGCATACCCATACCTTACTTTTAAGAAGTAGAACCAAGTTTCGAACCACGGGAGAGCAGCGGTATGGCACATTGCATACCTGCCTAAAGCAAATTTGAGAAAATCGCCAAACGAGCATACCCGACCGTTGCTATGGGTGAATATCACATAAATATAACGGAAGGTGTTCTGGAACGCTAGCCGCGTGGTGGCAGGTTGCGTACCCTCTAGGCGCAGAAATCAATAAAATCGATTTTGTAGTGCTAAGCTGAACTATTGTAAGCTTGGGTTCTTAATAAAACTCCAACAATTCTTGTTTCAGTAACCTTTTATTATATGTTAACAGATATAACTGACTGATGTCTCGATGCAGCTTTGACCTTTCTAACCTTGTTTGTTGTCGTTCTGAGGGCGGGTTGCGCCTTCTCGCATAACTGTCGCTTATCCTGAAATAAGGTCTATTTGCCATAGAATCAATTGTTATGACAATCGTTCCAATGAAAATTAAACTTTAGTTTAGGATAAGCGATACACGTGCAAGGCGATGCATCCCGCCCTGATGGCTCTCAAATTTCTACTATAAGGTGTTATTCAGTTATTCCTTTTTTTACAGATTTAGTATTATGACGCATGCATTTAGAATCATAGATTTAAATGTCTTTGTTGAACAACATCAGAATATAAAGTGAAGTAGAGGCGTTATTATTGGTCCTCTGTGTACTGTATCAGAAATCTTAGCAGAGCGAGGACCTCATCGATCCATCACTAAACAAGCCAGCAAAGATAGATGAAGGAGTCGCTACCCTGGGTAGGAATCTAAAGCTTTCCAGAAACTAGGGAATATTCCTCGTAATGCCAACATGGATGCGTTAGATGCGGGCCTTGGCATTGAGCATAATTTAAGTACCAATAACTGAAAATGCCACAAGAGCTGTTACGTAGCTTGCGACTCGACCAAGCTCGCTAGAACTCAGAGATATATGTAGATTGGTTGTCAAGAAAATGTCGAACCATTCGTCAAGTTAGCCACCCGGGAAGTCTGAAAGAGGTGAAATCAGCTAATGACAATATAGAGTGCATTTTCTGTGGCAAACATGGGCCAAGAGTCAATCCAACTCATAGACTGCCTTTCAGCGAAATCAGATATGCGATTGAAGCCGCTGCAAGCAAGAGACTAGACAGTAGAATTTTAGTCGCACTCCCGGGTTGGCAGGGTGGGCTCAGCGTATGATACCACAACAACTGTCGGACAAAGTATGTGTAACCAAGCTAACTCAAGTCTAGGCAAGAAATCCGAGCAGTTAGCTAACGTACGTGACGTTGCATTTGAACAAGTGATCAAGCAAATAAATACTGAAAAGGAATGCAGTGAAGATGCACCTGTATTTCTGTTGGCTGATCTTGCTCGCAGTCATGCCGACAAACTATTTAAAGAGAGACTGAGTAACGGTTTTGTACACTCCAGCCGCTTTGAGGAAAAGCTGCTTAATTCTGAGGGCTTCTTACGAGGAGCAGAATACCAGACAAGCGATCTCCCCAAACCTGAACTAGCCATCACCGTTAGTATGCGGCTGGGAGGTCGGCCCGGAAGTATGGATGCTGCTCTATATAACTAAGCCTACAGGACAAGAGGCTTGTAGAGAAACGCTTGTGTCATGTAAACGTGAAAGAAATGCGCTGGGAAATGCGACTGCGCTAAATCTAAAGTCCTTTGCTATAACTTTTTTATAATTGTCATCTTGTCAAAGTCAGTTCAAAGCCTGACAATCTGCAAGAGCTTTTTTACTGTTTTATTGTATTTGCTAACTATTTTCATTTTTAGTTTCTTTTATTCTTGAAAACGATAGCAGACTTGCTTATCGAAACGTCGACGATATATAGGTACATATTTCATTAGGGTCACTAAACTTGCACTTGTGCAGTTTACATCCTGGAGCCAGAGCCGAAGAAGCTCTATACCAATTCAAACCAAGTTTAATCAATTGTGGAGCCAAAGGCAATCAATTCCAAGGTAAAAATGAATCCCCCACAACAATATAGAACATATTTACATAAGTTTTGTTGTTGCCCATGACCTAAGAACATTGATTAATGCAAAAAAAGTGGCAAAGTCTGATATTTACGACTGAAATTAATTTGTGATGTAATAGACTTAGTATTATCACATTCCATGATTACGTCTAGAATAATGAATAATATTATTATCCATTAATAACGATATTAAATTAATGCTAAACGCTTTAAATGAAGCTGTCAAACTGTCTGTTTGTAATAAATATCGCTTTTCTTAATCTTTTAATTTTCTATCCACTTTACAACTGAGGCAACCTAAAGTTAACTAATTTGATATTATTATATTTATGAGCATACCGATTTAAAAACTTGTATGGGTCCATTGGGACCTGATTTATTTATATTTTTGTGGAAATGGAGTCACTCACAAAAAATCCTAGCTTAACAGTACAAAATCGATTTCATTAGTTTCTACGCCTAGATGATAGACAATCTGCCACCACATGGCTGACACATACTCCAGTTACACTTCAAAATCTCCTGTAAAATTTGTGAGTGATATTCCCCCATAGAAAAGGTCGGGTGTGCTCGTTTAGCGAATTTCTCAAAATTGTCCCTGGCAGGTATGCAACCCGTCATGCCGCTGCTCTCCCGTGGTTGAAAACTAGGTTCCACTTCTTAAAAGTGAGGTATGGGTATATACAACCATTGTGCCAAATCTCAATGCTCTACCAAAAATTGCAAGTTTGGTTTGACTAACCGCCGTCCTAGTACCACTCAACGAGCGGTGGGTGTGCGGAGAAGATGGTAGACGTTGCACTTGAAACGCTATAGGTTGTAGTTTTCGAAAAAGACGTTACTCGGAAGTCCATTCCAGAGCGAGGCAGTCCTCCAGATAAAGCAATCCCGTAACAGCAACGTCCTAGGTGTTGCAACTGAATCGTATGTTGATGAGCAGCTTGTATCTGACGGGTGTTTTAGTTTGGCACAATTCTGGGCGGAATCATAAGTGTATGCTCGTTCGAACACCTTCCGTAGTAGTATCGATGGGTCCGCGACTTTCCTTCGATGTTCAGGGCTATCGAGGTCTATAGTCAACTCTGTGTTCTCTACAAGACGGACTGCTCTCCTCTGTAGCAAGTGCTTTGGTGCCGAGCTCCACACATGGGAACAGTATTCCAGAGATGGTCTTAATCTGGGCCTTATAGAGCAGCAAGAGCTGATGAGGTGAGGAGCAATTTTTTTGCTCTATAGAGCTAGCTTTTGTGCTGCTGCCTTGGCGCTTTTGGTGACGTGATTACGCCAAAACATGTCGTTTTTTACGTTGATGGATGGCCAGAGTCACTGTTTGTCCTGTCATTGATAAGTCAGGTCCTGCGGTGTTTGTTTTTTTTTTTTTAGAATGTGTGTAAATAGAATTGTTTGTCACGTCTAAGAGATCGTTGATATAGAGCAAGAACTGCGTGAGAGCTAATATACACCCTTGAGGAACCCCGGCATTGATTTTAAATTCTTCCGCAAGATGTCAATCATTACCAAATCAGATGCTTCGATCCCTTAAGAAATTTAAAACCCATAGAAACAATGCTGGTGGTAGTTCGTATGCTGTCAATTTGCTTAACAATCCGTCATGCCACACTCTATCAAATGCTTTGGATATGTCGAGAGCAACTGCACGAGATTCGCCGTAGCTCTCGATGGCTTTGGTCCACAGTTAGGTCACGCAAGTCAGGCGTTCTCCCGTTGATCGGTGCTTGCGGAAACCATACTGGCGATTGCTTATGATGCCTGCCGATTCAAGATATTTTAAGAGCTGTTCGTTGATCCGTTTCTCCATGACTTTGAATATTATGGGAACTAAGGCAATTGGACGGTAATTAATTGGAATCGTTTTTTACCTTTCTTCGGGATTGGTTCCACCTAAGAGCATTTCCAGCTAGAAGGAAATTATGCAGTTCTGTAGCTTAAGCACAATTACTGGAACGCCATCCGGTCCTGTGTCCTTGTTAGTATTTAGGCATTCAAATATTCGTTTCACTTCGCGTTGGTGAAATACCAGACTTGGCATTGAGGAATTCACTCGCGGTCTAGTTGGGAGAGTCTTTTCTTGTTGACCTAAGGAATAAATGTATTCATGAAGGAAACATGGCCAATGAATGGTATAATTCTGAAGTCATTCTCCTTTTCCAGAAAGGTGACAATTTCAACTTAGAGAATTATACCTACGTCGCTTCTATCACAACTTTACAAACTTTACCAGCTTTATAATATGATTTCGCATGCCTCAGATCGCATCAGAACCTTGAGAGAAAAGTGCACAAATTAGAACGTTTCAATATATTTGACCATCGATGAATTCCAAGAAGCCTTTGATTTCGTAGAGATAGAAGCTGTATTAAGTTTCCTGGGAAATGCTAGGATATTGATTCTAAATATGTTGAGATTATCAAGGATATATATAAAAATCCAACTATATATATTTGAAGTAAAGAATAGAACCCTATAAATAAAATTTCATTGCAACGGGATACAAAAGAATTCACCCAAAATTTTTATCCTCATACTCGAAGATGTTCTCAAAAGCCAAGAACCATTGACGGCACCTTTCCTAATAACCTAGGATTTGCAGAGATATCCCTTTATCTGCAGGCTACACCAGGGACTTCAATATGTTGCAACAATGTACACTTAATTGTACTACAAAAAAATCAGAGTGCAGAGACTGTTCAAAAACCATTTGATCACGTTTTCAAATATAACGATATAATTTGTATTATTTTAACATAACAGGCCACTGCGTTCGCATTCCAAAGGAACTAAAGAATGTCTCTTAAAAAGCTCATCGTACAGTGCCTTTATACGAGAAAAGCCACTATACCCCTAGCGCCATCTCTAGTTATAACGTTCACTCATCTGCACTCGGCAGCTCGACACAAGAGAAGCAGTCCGGCATCCAACTGCATAATTCGTGCTAGACCAATCACCTCAATGTATTTCAAACCCCAAGGCCGCATCAGCTACACTGCAGGAACACATTCGGACATTCGGCCAAGCACTGAGCTTTCAGAAGCGTTTAAAGGAGGTAATCAAGTTAGCTCCTAAATTTCCAATCTTTAACAATCGAATTTTATAAAAACTAGTTAAAATTCAAGGCGATTTTAGACAATCGCTGATTTTAAGCTTTATATACCTTCTCTGTAGTTACATAATTATTTGCTCTTTTCTAGTTCCGAAGTGATGCATCTTCTCCCGTCAGAAAGGGAGGAGTCAACGCCTTCCAGTTGATCTAGTTCCTACGTTCTAGAGTTCAGTAGTCTCTTGACCCTCACACAAGCAAGCCGCGCTGCGGCACGCTGGCATGGCCAATTGACCATCGGCCATGCCAGACAGTTTTCACGTGTTAAGATCCCCTAATCTCTCAAGATCTCTATCAAGTCACATGGTGGTATCCTGCCATTGCGCCAGTACGTCGTCGTCGTCTCAAGCCTTCAAGCAAAAGTATTTATTGGCAACCAGCCAGCTCTCTCTCTCACAACTAAGATGCTATACCCAGCGAGGTATTAAGCGTCTCCATGACAACCGCCCATGGGGGTTCATTTCAATCGAGTTTTGTCTCGAACCCCAAGTAAGTAAACACACATGTCACCACCAAGACGCTATACCGAAGGAGTTATTAAGCGTCCCCATGCCAATCGTCCATGAGGGTTCATTTCAATCGAGTCTTGTCTCGAACTCCAAGTCGAGTCTTGTCTTGAGCCCCAAGTAAGGAAACTCACACGTTCATAATTACTGTCTCAAAAGTAAGACGCTGTACTAAGCGCTATACTAGCGTCCCCATTGGTCTTGTCCATGGGGGTTCACTTCTCTCTATGCTTCATTATAGTATAAAGAGTCTCACAAATACTATTTCCCCTACACGGATTTCAGCGTACCTATGCGACTTGCATAGCATGTTTTAGTATCCATTTTTGCGTGTATACAAACCGTATTTCACAAAGGGATCCATGTCATGCCTTTATGCATATAACTGCATACCATCTCAATCCACAATCAATCAAGTCATTCTTATTTGCAAGAAATTGAAGTACATTGTATACAGAAGCTACAACAGAGACTTAGTAAGTGTTTTTAGGTGACTCTCCCACGTGCTGGAAGATAAACTGCTGATCGATTGAACGGTGCTCGTCAATTGGTGAATACAGTGACAGTGCACATAGTAGCTTATAGGTGGACATTAAAGTAATATTTATCCTGTTATTATTGCTTGTATATTGCTGTATTTCATCTCAAAGTTATCTCAGCTAACCGAGCTCATACGTAGCAGTTCCGCAGGAACTTTAATGAACATTTAACTATACTTAGCTGCAAGATGGTGTTCATAATCATATACTAGTTTAGGATTACAACTGTTTATGCAATGCTTTAGCTTTTAAAGGTATATTCTGTAAGATTCTGCAAGGCCTATACTTAGCATCGACTGATATTGTCCATATCGTAGCTCTGACTACATACAATGATTTAATATATATATTTTCTTTATTTATGAGTTTCAGAGGTTTTCAAGTAAAATCACTTATTAAAATATTCATATAAGGCTAAAGGTTATTGTTTTATTTACAAAATCACTTTAGAACTATCCCCTATGGTAAATTATAATGCCTATGAGCACTCTCTGTTTGTTTCGAAAATCGACCAAGATCGAATCTGAAACATAGATCAGACGAATTGTACTTTCGTGGGCAACTTTTGGCATACTCACATTTGACCGATACCAATAAACCTAAACACCAAAGTCTACAACACACAACGCATGTATCCTGATGGATAATACCTATGGAATGAAAACCATATCACTAACAAAGATAAATACCAAAAAACTTAGAAAGACGCAAATAGAGATGGAACGAACTTGGTATTTCACTGAGTAGTGCGGGACAACCAAGATGGGTCGATGACTTATGAATCACAGCTGGCAGGCAGGAGATGAGAGCAGCAAAAATGCAGGGAAGAAACCTGAGTCGAAAAGTGGACAAATACGAATTGAGAAAGAAGAAGAAGAAGGAGAATTATAATTTGTAAAATTTTGACTGTTATTAAATAATTTTTCCGTAAGTTTGAATGTTGGTAACTATTAAAAATAATTACAAAACACTTTTTAAAGGTATTTAGTGAAGACATGAAATTAGTTTAAGGAAGAGACTACGATTGAACACCTCACGGGATTTTGATCCTTTGTTTGGAAGACAAATATGTACCTAGTATTCCTTAGCCTCTTTTTTATGGTTTAGGAGGTGAAGATGCATGATGATAAACATTCAAACGTACTCATAAACGCGTTTGACTTACACCTATTTAGAACCAGAAGAAATTTACATTATTGCCTCGTAAATTAATTAATCAATGAAACTGGCGCATAAGTAATAAATTACCACTGCAATAATAATTATATCTATTTCGTAGCCAATCCTGACCTAACTACAATTACCACTGCGATAATATATCATATTTACTCCGTATCTAATCCTGATCTAACTGCACCAACAAATTAAGCAGAAACTTGATTTATATTGCGTTACGATGTCACAAGGGCATTCATTTATGAAAATCAATAAATCATCAAGATTTTGATTAGCATCATGGTGATCAAAAATGAGGATTAGGTTCAAATGGAAAATAGAAGGTGTATTCATATGAAAATAGGTTTCATTATTTTTTGGTCAAGTGATTATTATCATTCTCTTAGTCCCCACTCGGAAAACAATATTGCGACAGCGCGAGCGGTTCAAACACCAGTTTGCCATCTTTTAAGAATCATTTTATAATTCAGTTATATTAGTTGAGCTTTATACTAAATATTGCTGATAAAAATTCATTTATACCTATTCACTTTACGTAGCAATGTGACGGTAAAATTAGGAAATACTTTACTAGTCGGGTAAGAAAACGCACTTAGTGGAAATATATGAATAAAATTCGTATCAAGAAAGACAAAACCCTGGATATTTTATTCAAAGATATTACCAGTAACAACTTGAACATAAACAAATGCCAAATTTTTGAAGATAGGGGGTCTAAATATAAATTAAAACCATGTTTCTCTAGCATGTAATGGCTATGTAGTTGCTGCAAAAGTTATATTCTCAAAAGCACTGTTTACCATGAATGTTATGCTATAGTAGTTTATGGAAGAGAAACATTTACTGAACAATTACTTAGACAGGATAGTGAGGCCTACATTTGAAGCCTAAATCCGCATCGCAAGATATATTGAAATAGACCGACCCTAGCTATGCAAATTAACAATTAATGCATTTTTTTAATGTGTGGGATCGGAATGTAGTAGTTTCTTGTTGCACTCACACATCAAATAGGGACCTTTCCATATAAAAAAGCCCGCAGCAAGATGCAGAGAGAGTCTTTAAAATCTACTCGTTTCGGTTAGAGACTGGTTCAGTTCCACTCGTCAAAGCTTGAGACTGGCTTCCCCATCAAATGTCCACATATTTTTAAATTCACTCATTTTGGCTAGAAACTGGTTTAATTCCACTCGCCAAAGCTTGAGACTGGTTTTCCCCTAAAATTTTCACATATTCTGAAATACACTCGCTCCAGCTACCCTTTGTATAGTTTCTCAATTATCGAAGAAATTAAGTATCTCAGTGATTTTCCTGAGCCAAATGAAATTAAGAACAAAGTCCTAAAACCCCAACCACAGGCGCAACTCGCAGGGGGGTCGAGACGACTTCCTTACATATAGGTAAATTCTTAAGTTTCACTGAATCTAATAGCTAGACATCATTTTAAGGGAGGATCGAACTTTTAAAACTAGTGTTGCAATGTGATCAGTAAGTTGTGCCATTTTGATTAGATTTCGGACTGGGAGGTGATTGTGAGCAAATATGTTCAAGTAAACTATAACCCTCTTATCTCCAAATAACAATCAAATAAGAACTTGGGCTAATGGTGGTAAGATCCTTAAGGAGAAAACACAACAAAGGGTACAATTATCCTACGAGACCCGAAAAGAGCCTACGGGACACGAAAACACTCCTTCGGAACAACCCACCAAAAGAACCTTGTAACGTAATCTCCGTGAGGGTATCTTGAAATTTACATATATTATATACGTCTTGGTCAGATCTTACCTGATACGCTCTCAAATTGTCTTTAGTATGTGCCTGTATACTAGGTGATACGCATATGTTTTCCGTGTGAGTAATGTGAATGTAAAAGGAACATGAAGATAGAATGTCAGAAGAGATGGAAGTAAAAAGCACAAACAAGAGACCACGATGTTTCTTCCAGGAAGTTAGAAACGTGAAATGCGGTTTCAAGTCTAGAACATGCAGCATTCTAACAGACAAAGCGGGAAATCTAGTGACCAACGAAACTGAAGTAATCGAGACGTGGAGAAACTATTTTGATGAGCTGCCCAATACGGAAGTGGAACGAGAAACAAATAAACGCATATATCACACAGCAGAACCCTTGGTGCTAGAACCAACGATCTCTGATGTCTCCAAAGCCATGTTCAGGCCAAGGCACCTGGTGGCGACACAATCCCATCGGAATGTCTCAAAAATGGAGGCCATGCCCTACAGCAACAGTATGTCGGATATGGAGAGACGAAATAATACTGACCAGCTGGAAAGAAAGCATTATAGTCCCTATCCATAAGAAGGGAGATAAATTGTCTTGCTCAAACTATCGCGGGGTATCCCTTATCAACACGGGATATAAAGTTATGTCACTTATCCTACTAGAGAAGTCAACCCCTATGTTGAAACTCAAATATCTATCAATGTGGCTTTCGGAAAAACCGCTTCACGGTAGATCAAATATTTACAATTCGACAGTTGATGGAGAAATTCTGGGAGGACAACAAAACTCTTCACCAATTATTTATTGATTTCAAGCAGGCCTATGACAGCATTTGTAGAGTCGAGCTATGGAATGCGATGTCTGCACTTGGAATACCGAAGAAGCTTATCAACATCACAAAGGCGTGTGTTGAGGGATCAGCCAGTGCGGTAAGAATTGGAGAAATAATTTCGACGTTATTTTTAATTAATAATGGACTCAAACAGGGAGTTGTAAAATTGGTTTGGCAGGAAGCACCAGTCAGCGTGCGTCCCTCGGGAAGACCGAGATTGCGCTGGAGGGACAACGTCAGGGCGGATCTCCAGATTTTAAACATCGACAATCCGGAACTCAGGACGATGGATCGACAACAATGGAGGCAAATTGTGAAGTCAGCCAAGACCCACCCAGGGTTGTAGAGGCTACGGAGTAAAGTAAATGTGAATGTGAATGTATCGAGCGTAGATCACAGTTCAAGGGCACATACTTTGGAAGTATTTTTTTATTTACTAAACGGTCACAGTTTACTTTTTAGTGCGGGGGCCTAATTGAAATATCATAACTTAATTCTAATAAATAAAGTTTCTTTCTTATGTGCATGTTTCCTTTAATATATAAACTTATTTCATTTTGTATTTATTTTGAATATATGTTAACGATTAGCTTATGTAAATTCACACTGCGTTTTCCTTAAACTGTACAAGTAAAGAAAAAATAGAGGTCTAAAAATTGACCATTTGGGTTTTATTGCCAGTATTGACCGGTCACTTAAGAAATTGTAATCATTTAAAGTAATGGGTTATCAAACAATGTCAACTTAACAGGGTTTAAACCGACAGTGGCGATAAATCATTTACCATTGTTACGATCATGTCAAAGGAGTGTGCCTTGGGCAGGGGCGCTTCAACATCCAAACCTTCATCGGTTTTAAAGATATATAGATATAAATAAAATAATTACCATCATCACGGATGTTTATATGTTATTACCGGCTCCATCCTTTTTTTAACAAATAAAATACTAGCTTCGCTTGGTAATAGCAGATAATCAGAGTATGATAAGCAAAATTTTACACTTCACGGGGTACAACTTTTTTGTAAGGAGTATATTCTGTCTTTAAGTCGAGTACGAATATATTAGGCTCAATTATATATCGTACAGACTGAAGACTATTACTTATTAGTAATGCAATACAAAAAATTTTCTAGTTTTGTATCGCACTACTCAATATCTGAATTCATTGCAAATAAATATTTTGCTCTATGTTTAGTTCCTTATATTATAACAGCATTTCCTCATAAAACTTCTTGAGGTAGTTTGATAACGTTCTATAAATATATGAGCTGCAGAAATAGAGGAAAAATGTTCAGATGATACAGATGAGAATTATGCTTATAAACTATTACAAACGCTAATAGATAGGCACCGAACACGGTCAAAGCGCTTAACCTGGCCATTTGTGCAACTTTAATTGAAGATATTTGGAGTAAAAAGTGATTAATCTCTATTTATCGAAAGTTTAACTGCAAATGTTTTAGAGGTGCTAAGAAAAATATCGAAATTTCATACCTGAAGCATTGTGTTCTGAACTGATGCTTCATTGAAACTTGTTTATGTCGTTTTTTTAGATTAATTATATTTCAAATGTATCAGTTTCAAATAATTAATTAAATCCGATAGCCAAAAAGAAATAGCTATATCAGAAGGTATAGGTAACACCCATTTGGAATAAAATTTAAATAAAATAACGAACCCAAAGGATGCTCAGCAAATCACAAGAATGTGCCACCTGTATCGACTACAAAAAGGCCTTCGACATAGCGCCACATGACTGCGTCCTGAAAATTCTGATCCACTTAAAATAAGCCCAACCATATTTCAATTTTTTCGGCATGCCATGGAGACCTGGCGTACAGAATTGTAAGTTAACGATCAACAATTTACCCTGAGGAACGGCACTATCAACATCAAAAGTTGAATTTTTCAGGGTGATTCCACCAATTATGGATTTGATATCATAGAAAATGATAGGATAACACTTGAATTGAATCACTTATTCTATAAGGAAGATAATAGGAACCACGAAGAAACAGCTGGATCAAATATTACAGATTGTTGAAGTTTTGTCAAAAGGCACGACGCGACACGTGGAAAGATAACTGAATAACTGAATCGTTGCGGAAGGGCGGGACACATAGATAACTGGGAATAAAGCGCTCACGGAAGATTATTCATCAGGTTATGATGTAAGAAATAATATCTTAACTCGAGAGGAGGGATAAACAACTTCGAAAATGCCACTGAAGAGCAGAACCCTTTTTGAGCAATCCCCAGGTAAGCGTGCTTTGTTATTCCTTTGGCATTATGTCCTGGAGTTCATCCGATACCCAAAGGTTACAACCTAAGTTAAGAAGCTTGCTAACAAAGGCGCAAAATTACCACCTTTCCTAATAGCGTCGTAGAAAGAACAACACTTCATCGACGGGACAGAGGAATAGGAGGACATTGCCAAACTGTGCGTTCATCAGATCACTAATTTGCGAAATTACTTTTTAACGAATGGTTAATAATAGAATTAAATAGGCCTTGCCCTTAATGACTCGACTCTTCTTCTTCTTCTGTGTCAGTGTGAAAGCCTCAGCACCCAATGAGGGGGAAAGGAAAGTTGAAGAGATGGCGAGAAAACAGCTTCATGGGAGGCGTCGGAATGAGATTATGCAGGAACATGTCGACTGCGTCTAACTATTGGTTTGCCTCAAGAAGATAGTTCCCAGAAATGGGAGGATTTTTATTTGCACTTCAAGATCAGGTATTTTAAAGAAGACACTATCTGAAATACATCGTCAAAGACCTCTTAATATAGGGCAGTTAAAACAGATATGGATGCAAAGCAACGCAGTCCATAACACACTTGACTGCAGAATATTAGTTTCTCTTTGCCACGGAACATAAAGATAGGCCTGATAATTTTGTCAAGGTTATTCGACAGGACCTAGCCAATATTCTGGGACTTCTCGTTCAGGATCAGGTTCCTTATTACAAATTAAACTGTGACTTCCGACTCTGCTGGGATCGTACAATATAAGTGATACATAATAGACTAGATATCATCCTTGAAAGCAAATGTCCCAAGGTTGCAATCCTTGTGGAAATGTCAGTACCCAGTACTCAAAATCTGCTCGAAAAGAACGCTGAGAAGATTTGAAATACGAAGAGTAGCAGTTAAACCGCATCGAAATAGATTCATTAATTGGAGTTGTGCCGAAAAGCGTACAAAGAAGTATTAGGTTAGGGCTGACTAAAAAACTCTACAAGCCCATGCAGAGAGTTGCCATGCTTTCGATCGCGAGAATTGTTCGAAAGTTCATCGTAAGTAGATGTCAAGGTTATATTCTAGATCAGCTCCCGCTCTTCCCTTTTTTTGCTGTTTTACTGTCTGATTTACTGTTTTTACTGTCTGTTTTGTAGTAAAATCAGCAAAAAAGACAGTAAAAACAGCAAAACAGACAGCAAAATAGCAAAACAGACAGTAAAACAACAAAACAGACAGCAAAACAGGAAAAACCGTGAGCTAATCTAGAACATAACCTTTACATCCTCTATCGTAAGCCCACAAGATTGAAAACATCACACCATATGACCCCATGTCATGGAAAGAGTTCCAGAAGAACTTAGTCCCTTTAATGTTTAACACATCTGGAAATGAGTGAACTTTTTCCCCTGCGAAAGGCATGTGAATCGGGATGCTAATAATAAAATGATTCGTGAAGTATGTAAAGTTTTGATTGAAGTTCTATAACCGAACAATAAAGTATATACTTTTATAAATATTCACTTAAGCTTTTTTAACAATCGAAAGACAAAATGCGAAATTATTGGATCTGGTGCAAGATATTTAATTGTACCATGGTATTAAAGACGCTTTATGGATCCGAAGGATTCCAGATTACAGTCACAAGTAAATAATGAATTTGTGCAACTTGTCCAAGCACACCACATAATACTGACGAAAACTTAAAATACCGGCGCTCACAAACAAGCAAGAACCTTCCAAATGTTTAGTTTTTCTTGACATTGCGTTGTGTGAGTCTCGGATTGTTTGTAGACCAATAACGACAGTTTTAACGGGTAACTTCATTTAGGAAGAAGGAACACTCATTAGAAAAAAATGTTACGAAGATAATATTGATTGTTAATACTTGGTTCACTTATGATCTCACAAAAGTCTAAACGTCAATCTTCATCATCTTCGTTTAGTTTCTGGACTAACCGAATTTTATAAGGGTGAAACTCATGTGATTCTAATATTCCCAGGATGGTTGTAGGCCGAATACCTAAAATATTTGAAATTATTCTAGTACTTAGGCTCCATCATGATGCTGTATCCCAAAACAGCAATTTCAACTGCTTCGATTCCTATTGGATTGTGACAAACTATTTTTACTTTCCACAGATCCAGAAACCTTTTTGAGCAATCGACAGGAGCGCGTGCTTTGATATTCCTTTGGCATTAAGTCCTGGAGTAAATCCGACACTCAAAAGCTACAAAGTAAATTAAGAAGGCGCAAAACACCACCTTATCTAATAGAGCAGTAGAAAGAACAACACTTCATCGACGGGACAGAGGAATAGGAGGGAGGACATTGCCAAACTGTAAGTTCATCAGATCATTAATTGGTGGAATCACTTTTTAACGAATGGTTAAGGATAGAGTTAAATATGACGTACTCTTAATGAATCGACTCCCCTTTTTCTGAGTCAGTGTGAATATCTCAATCCTCATCACTCAATGAGGGAAGAAGAAAAGTCGCAGGGATAACGAGATAAACAACTTCGGGGGAGGCGTCGGAATAAGGTTATGCAGGAACATGTCGACATAAACGCGTTGAACTGTTGACTTGCCACAGAAATATTCTCGAAACAAGAAACTTTCTGAAATTCTCTAAATATAGAGCAATTAGTGCAGATATGGATGCAAAACAGCGGAGTTCATACCACACTTTACTGCAGAATATCAGTTTCTCTCTGCCACGGACGCAAATGCTCCAAGGTTGCAACTTGCAGCCCTTGTGGAAGTGTCAGTAACCAATATTAAAGAACTGCTCAAAAAGAACGCTGACAAGATTTCCAAATACCAAGAGTAGCAGTCGAATAATAATTTAATTAACTGGAGTTGTGCTAAAAAGCCTGCAATTAAATATTAAATTAGGATTGACTAAAATCCTCTGCAAGCCCATGCAGAAAGCTGCCATGCTTTCGACCGCGAGAATTGTTTGAAAGTACATCGTAAGTAGATGTAAAGGTTATGTTCTAGATTAGCTCCCGCTCTTTCCTGTTTTTCAATCTGTTTTACTGTCTGTTTTGCTGGTTTACAGCCTGTTTTGCTGCCTGTTTTGCTGTTTACTGTCTGTTTTACTGTTTACTGTCTGTTTTACTGTTTGTTTGGCTGTTTTGCTATTTTACTGTCTGTTTTGCAGTAAAAAGAGCAAAAGAGACAGTAAAAACGGCAAAACAGACAGCAAATCATCAAAATAGACAGTAAAACAGCAAAACTGACTGCAAAACAGGAAAGACCGGGAGCTAATCTAGAACCTAACCTTTACATCTACTATCGTAAGCCCCCAGGATTGAAAACATCAGAAGTGGCATCTCAAAGGACCCCATGGCATGGAAAGGGTTCCAGCAGAGCTTAGCCCCTTTGATGTTTAACGCATCTGGGAATAAGTGAATTTTCTCCCTTGCGAAAGACATGTAAATTTGGGTGGTACTAATACTATGATTCGTAAAGTTTGTAAAGTTTTGATTATAGTTCTACGACCGAAAAATAAAGTATATTCTTTCATAAATATTCATTTAAGCTTTCTGTTGCAAGATATTTAATTGTACCATGGTATTAATTACGTTGTGTTTTAGGAACCGAAGGATTGTAGATTAAAGTCACAAATAAACGAGAAAATTGTTCAACTAGATGACTTCACTTTTTAATAAGCACACTAGATATGACTGACGAAAACTTAAAATACCATCAAGACTAAACTTGATGCACACAAATGTGCAAGAAATCTACAAACGTTTAATTTTTCTGGGCATTGCGTTATGTTAGTCTCGGATTGTTTGGAGGTCAATAACGGCAGTGATGGCGGTTAACTTCGTCATTTAGGAAGAAAGAACACTCATCGAAAAAAAAAATTATAAAGATAATCTCTATGACATGTGACTTTCCCAGTCTGGCAGATAAAAATCCTTCAATGAAGAAATTAGGTTCCTTGTAACTAATTCATCAAAAAGACACACAGGCAACCAAAGATAAGGTATACATACAAGAACCTATTTATGTGGCCTTAGATCAAAATCCCATTAAGATGGACAGAAAAATTCAAGATGCCGAGCATTAATAGTTCACGAATTATTAACAATCAGTTAATAATTCGTTCGCTATTGATCTCACAAAATTCTAAACGTCATTCTTTATCATCTTAGTTTCTGGAGTGAGTGAATTTTATAAGGGTGAAACATATGTGATTCTAATATTCCCTAGGTTGTACGCCGAATACCTGGAACATCTGATATTCTCCATCATGATGTACACCAAAACAGTCATCTCAACTGCTTCGATTCTTATTGGATTGTGAACAACTCTGTTTTGTTTTTGCTTTCCAGAGATCCAGTTTTGAAACCAAGCTACCCACGAATGGGATACGCATTTGTCGGGATGTTGTTCAGCAAATACATTTGCAGCACCTCTGGCACAATCTTTTAAGAGAAAGTAATTCGGAGGTCTTATGGAAATTGAACCGAATATAGTTGATATATCTGGAGATTCATGAATGCCTATTGAAAAAGGAAGTTGGCGAAAGGGCTCTCAATTTTCTGATATATTCGTTGTTATAGGGACTCGAATTACTACACAGTTTGCACATAATGCAATACAGAGATAAATAAGATGAAAGTTCAACTTACAAAACATTTTAATTGTAGGAAGCAGAATGTGAGACTGGAATTTATAGTATTTCAAATAAGGTACTTTTTGATTTTAGTGATATCGAAATAGAGTTTTAGGAGATAATTCTACTCGCAACATTTTTGCTAACTTTTTAGTGTTTGTAATAACCTATATCCTACTTGCTTCGTATTATGGATACACAAAAATAAATCTATATCCAAAATTCCATTAAAAATACTTAAATATAATAGTTTAAAATAAGAATGTTAGAAATTCTACAGCCCAAAGGATATCCTAATATACAATCTATAGTTTTGGCATATAAACTTATCACCTAGAAATTAGAGGACATCTAACATTATTTACACTATAAGATATATCTCTTATTCTGACATACATAATATGTCAGTTAAAATTCCTTTTGCTTATTACGCCAGTGTACACAAAATCTCTATAGCTCGGCATCATAACCATATTCACATATTTTGATACAAAATTTTTTAAAATAAAATTATCATTAATTTTGTACATGGGATTCTAAATATACATTTTAATATTACAATACAAATGTTTACAATGTTATTGCACATCAATATACTTACTACTAGCTAAATAATATATTATACACAACAACATTTTTCTATAGGTATGTAGGAAGAACCATTGCGAGATGTGGTTATTCATTTAATGTACAGCATAATTTTGTGGTTTATTTATGTAAAAACAGTTCGAAGTTTTAACTTTTGATATTTACACTTTGATTATAAATTATTATCAAATAACTGCCATCAACTGGAGAATGATGCACACATTTTTTGGATCATTTTTTACTTTAACGATAATAGTTCCTTTATAAAATTGATAAAATTAGGATATAGGCGTAAAAGCACAATTGTACGTAAATTTTGTGCAAATGACAGAAAAATTTGAGTAGCATTATAGCTTTGAAAACGTCCATACAATTATATCATGAAAATTGCATAATACAAAAACCAATATCTTATTTGCAAATTAGTGTATGGTTTCCTTAACATTTTATTATACTAATGCACTTTGGTTAAATATTACAAGCTCGTGATGAATCAACCTTAATTCAGGTAAAATAATATTGCACTCTATTAAATAACTTCTTTTTCGGCAACAAATTGAGCATAACTGTTTTTATAATAGAGCAGAAATTTCCTTGCTTTATGGACCAATTTTAAACCCAACAGAGAAGAAGCAGATAAACGCTAGATATTTATTGATCAAAAAGTAACCTGAAATGATACATTAATGATACATTATATATATTGTTACTATTTAGGTTGAATTGAGACAACTATTGCAAAATAATTGCCTTATCAATGCCATAAAGTGGACAGGCATGTTTCATCACTACGTTCCAGGAAGATGCCAGCTTTTTGATAAATGATGCATACAACTTTTGAAAATACGTTTCAAAGAAATTAACCTACTATTCTTACTACATTATGGAAAGACGTGGTAGCGACCGCGCCATTTATTAGCATGCGGATTTTTTAATAATTAAGTAACTCGTTAACAAGCTGGATAATGTTACATATTCTTAAACATCTAACCTTCAGCATGTTAAAAAGTGCAGTCAAAAGTACTTTGATTACGAGATATGAATTTTAAAAAAAATTATGTGTGCAGTTCACACATCGTGTATAACTGTGTTCTATCTCATTCCCTCGCAGGCTACATTTACTGTCGTTTTTTCGTTTCATAAAGTCTCAAATCACACCCTGCTACAGAAGTTTTCACTTCAAAAATTAGTATTAATCTTACATTGGTATCCATTAATCGAGTAAGAGGTACGTTTAATCGCATAAATAAATAGTCTTAGATACCATAGGCTAATTGCTGAACCTATTTATTAAAAGTTTTGGAATAAATAGAAGCATAAAAGTTAATGAATAGGAACATCAACGCTGAAAAGATAACAGGAATCGGTCTGCTGAGAGAAGTCACAACTATTAGAGTTAGTGCAGAGTGTGAGTTTACTTCCATAAGTGATTCAAAATATTGGCTAGTAGATATGCAAGCAGAATTCGCGCTTAAAATTAACGAATTTGACATGTAAATTTCCATAAGAAAATTTCGCTGCGTATTTATCTCGTGCCAGGCACACAGGTCTGTATTCTGCTTTAGGCAGGTCTGTATACACCTTGCGAAAGGTTTGTATGCAGTTTTATATAGGTCTGTCTATAGTTCTATTTAGGAATGTATATAACAGTTGTTCGAGAATCGCCCCAACATGTGCATTAACTTGAGTTTTTCACCGTATAGTTTCGTGATAACACCCTGTATGTCCGTAGTATGATTGAGTCATAATCCAAACTGAACTAAATTTATTTCACCCCAGGTGTTGAGGAAACACCCCAAGTGTATTAACTTGTCATTTTTCACCGTATAGTTTGGTGATATTACCCTGTATGTATGTAGTATGAATGAGCCATAATTAATTAATCCACGAATATATTTATTTCACCCCAGGTAAACGGGAATTTGTACATTTAAAGCATACGATCCCTTAGTTTCCAGCTGGTTTGTTGGTATAATAGAGGCTGTCATATGCTATGATTCGAATAAAGCGAAATGACACACCATCAATCGTTCTCAATTTAATATATCCTTGTCTCAGTCAGTGTTGTGTAAAAAACGACATGTCAAAGAAAGGATGCTTTCACCCCCTTAAATGAAACCGACGCTTATCTTACCGCTTTATTCATCCCTCCCGCGCCGGTATGAAAAATTAGATTTCAGTGCAGTTAAAACTCTCACTCGAATAACAGCAAAAGTGCTCGTTCCCGTTTCGCGCCAAATGGTCACACCCTTTTAGTGTTCTGTGGTTGAAGAGAAGTAGTGAAATGGTGGTACCAGATTTGTAGCGTATCAAATTGTGCCTGTGCAATTCAAATTAAGGATTTGAAGTCAGATCCCTGGCTTATTAGAGTGAAGGGAGATTAAGGTATTCTGTGAGAAAGAAAGGTGCTAGATTTAAAGCGTAAAAGTTCATTTCATTTAAATTCAGGAAAGGCAAATGTTTCAGTTTTAAATTGAATAATCAAGACTTTTTAGTCATTATTTAGAAATATGTAACCTTTTTATATTTAGTGTTCATGAGTGAGTGAGTGAGTACTTGAAAGTAGATTGAAAACATTGTATATATTTATCATATTCAAATGAAATTTACACCTGCATTATTAAATCAAAACGAATACATGTTTCAATTCATCCTATAGATATGATCTCGCTACTCTATGGTGATACAGTTCATTAGCAGTGGTTAATTAATAAGTAAAATACCACAACCTCCTTTATGGTTTTACGCAATTATAAAAGTTAATTTGGTTATACCCGACCACCAGGTAAACAGCAATTTGTGCATTTATAGCATTGTATTTCAGTTACTCCTTAGTCCGAACCTGGATCGTCGCCGTCGGTAGAATAAATTCCATTATATGCAACAATCGCTGGAAAGCAAGTTGTCACTCCGCCAAGGGAATCGTTATTAATCGTTCTAAATATAATATATTCTTGTCTCCGTCAATGTTGTCTAAAGAACAATATGTCAAATAAAGAAAGAACATATTTCTACCCTCTCAAATGGGCCCGCGTCCGCGCAATTTCCCGCCCTGTTCTCCCTGTCCGCGTCGGTAGAAAACAAAATGATTTTAGTGTCATTTAAACATTTACCCGTGAAGCAACAGTTCAATCATCGCTCTGCTTGAGTTTGGCGCCAAGAACATCTACCCAGTCGGAGCCCTGTTTGACGCCAAGTTATTTAGTAGTTTTTCTCATTTGTTTAGTACTATGTTGGGGTTTGGAACCTTCGGCAAAATGCACTAAAACAGAGTCTTATGCACAATACCGAAACAGAATTATTGCACTCAACTCGCGTTTCCCTAACCATGTTAGCATCATCAGGAGATGATTAAATCTGATTTGATTTGAAATTTAGTTTTAATCATCTTCTGATGATGCTAACATGGTTATTACTCAAGATTCGAATCAAGTCTCGAAGTCTTATACCCCTGGCAAAGTTAAGTTGAGAGAATCGTAGAAGAAGTAAAATCACAAGGTAATTAGTGTGAACGGAAAGGCAGTCAGTTGAAATTTTGAAATATAAGAAAGATTAATTAAATTAAGTAAAGAAAGGAGTTATCTAGTTCATTTTTGATTCAAGTAGTCAAGAAGTTTTGTTAGGTACGTAATATCTAAAATACATGTTTCAATTCACACCCTATGAATACAACCCCACCTATGGTAATACAATCTTATAAAGTTAATTACACCCTCCTCTGATAAATAATTTAAAGAATTAATTATTGACCCACAGCTCTATGCAGCTTTAGACAGGTCTATATATAGCTTTATCAGCCTTAAACAGGTCTCTATTCAGATATACCTGTCGCGAGAAAACACCACATCAGAGCTTAAATTACCACGAAATATAAGCTCCTATTTTGCTTGCATATCTACTTTGGCTACTCTTATTTAAGTAATATCACCATTGTTACCATCAAACTGATAAGTCTTGTAAGGATAGTTAGCACAGAATGAGTTTACTCACTGTTTATCATTCGCCTAAGCAAGAAGGTGCTTTTTAACATTAGACGAAGACATATCAAAGAAATTGTCGACAATCACCAGAGGCTCTTAGTTTTTTAGGAAAAATATGTTGTTATGTTTTGAAGTTGTTCTACCATCAGTTTTAGGTAGGTCTGTATACAGCTTCATACAGGTAAAGAGATAATTAAAATTAAAAATACAATTTGTGCCAAATATTATAATAATAAACGGTCGATCGATTTTAAGAATAGTTCTCTTAATTCAATTTGAATATGAAAAACTAATACCAGAATGCCTCAAAAAATGTGAGATAAAGAATTTAGAAAATTAAGAATTATCTGGATCAACATACCCTAAATTCTGCACTCACTTGCTGCTCCGCGTAGGTGGGAGAATGGGGTACTGGGACACTAATGCCGTTTTGACAATCGTTTGCACCGTTACCATTAACCGAAACAGTCAATGCTGTTTAACATTAGACGAAGACATATCAAAGAAGTCGTCGATAATCACCAGAGGCCCCTAAAACTATTTTTTAGGAAATTATATGTCCTGAGGTTGTTCTGTCATCAGTTTTAGATAGGTCTGTATACAGCTTTATATAACTTAACAAAGGTTTGTACAGAATTAAACAAGCCTGTATACAAATTTATATAGCTTTAGACAGGTCTATATACATCTTTATACAATTCTACATGAAGCTGTATACAGACATGTATGCCTGGCACGAGAAAAACACATCAGATCCTAAATTTTCTTACGGAGATTTACAAAGTCGAGAAACTTAAGCTCATATTCTGCTTGTATATCTAGTTTGCTACAGCTACCATTGAAATTATGAGACCTACAAAGTTAGTTAAAATTAAATGCTTTTAAATACGTATCTGAATGTTCTACTTAATTGTTGAAATTACTTTTTATTTTCAGAACAAAGGTATATCACTTGAGTATTTATGTTTCTCAACCTTTCGGTATTAAATATCCAACTTTTTCCCTGAGAACAGCCCTCAATTTTTAGGAAGTTATGTGTATTAAATCTTGTAATACACAGGATATTAAAAATAAACGTATAGAAGGAGATAACTAAAATTAGTAAACAATTTATAATATTGGAGAGATAATAAACGATCGATCGATTGTAAAAAAAATTTCGAGATCTAGATGATCTGAAACTTAGCATTGAATTTGCCTATGACAGAACTAATGCCAGAATCTTAAAAATAATTTGAACCAAAATGCACAACATATTGTGTCTTAAATTGTAACACTCACTATACTAGTAGTTGGGATGGAAGGGAACTGGGACACTTTAACACCTTTTTGGCACTCGGTAGCACCATCACCATTAGCTGAAGTGCACAGTTTACCACTAGTCGAAAGAGTTAATGGTAGTTGTTGACAATGACCAAAGGTTCCTGAAATTCACCCCCCTAAAACTATCCTAATATTTTATTTTGGCAGGTTATTACGTCACTTATCGTCGACACCTTTGATACTTCGGCTAATGGTAAACAGTGTCATCGATTATTTCAGCTAAGGTTAATGATGTCATCGAGTTCAAGAAACAGTAAAGTGTCCCAGTACCCTGCTCGTCTAACTACTAATACAATTTAAATTGAAACAGGCAACAGGATCCTGTGCCTTTTCTTTAGCCCGCCAATATTTTTCACAAATTATTTGATACTGTCGATATATCCTTGCCCTGTTGCAACAGCAGCAATACTTAAAATTGACCTCCTGCATAGCTCAATGAGCCATTTTAACGATCGAAAGGAGTGCTATTGATATCGGCCACAAAAGTGATTATCTGGAAAACGTTTATTCTTTTTTACACCGCTTGTCTGTCCATTAAATAAATGGAGTTTTCATTTTTTGTTTTCAACAATATAGAAATAATCACTTTAGACTACACTCTTCCACTGCTATTTCCCGCTTCATATATGTTTAATTGGCAATGACATATCCCTATTTTATAATAATTATAATTAAAGTAAGGCAATAAATAATGTCAAAATGAGGCCTTTTCAAGTGTTTTCTAAAGCTCTGAAAGCTTTAAATTGTTAATTTGGGCGAGGATATTTCGGGTGGATTAAAACCAATAAATTGATAAATGGAATCAATGCTGATTAAATATGTCCAATGCAGTACATGATACACATTTATGCCCTAAATTAATACCTCAATGTAATAAAAGGAATAGTGTCATGCCTCATAACTCTTAATGCAAAACTCCTAAATTTCTAAATCCAATAAAATATTGTTTACACTTAAATGAATCCGAAAAAAATATTGTACAATACACTTCTGCTGCTATTTCACGTTGATCTAACACCAAACCTAACAAAAAAATACGAATTTTTATCTAATCTTTCCCGACCGGAAATTTCTGGAATGCTGTCTATGGCCGCCGCACAGAATTCGTTTAAACGCTTGCCGAAACTCTGGATTAAATATCGTGTAAATAACTGGATTAAGGGTGGAGTTGAAATAGCCCAACCAGAGGGCGAAACTCATGATAAACTCGCTGATAGTGCACGCATCGCCGCACAGGGGCATAAGAAGGGCCAGAAGAAAAAAAGGTAGCCAACACATAACGAAAGCTCCGGTTATGATTGCCAGAGTTTTGGCGGCTTTCCTTTCCCGTTTCGCTTCCAGGCTTTCTTTTTTGTCCCGGCGGGACGGCATGTGTTTTTCCCGCGAGGTGATGGCTGGGGAAGGCTGATGGCTTTGGGGCTCTTTTTGCGGGATCTCCGTCTACAAAATATAAAATATTCATTAATATTGTTCTGGCTTTAACCTTTTTCTCTAAATGTACATATATATTTTACTCTTATGAAATGAAAAGTAAAAATTTGACTATTGGGTCCAAATCTGACGTCGATGGATCTTCGTTTCTTTTATTCGTTTATATTGCACAATCAACATATTTTTGAAAGCTTTCATTTTTTACCAAAACGTATTTAATAATTTTGTTAATTATATATGTGGCCACACTTCAAGATGCTTAAGACAAAAGGTTCATATAAGCAGAGAGTTGGAGAGGATCCGTTCATCCAAGCTACACTTGATTCCCCCCACGGTTGCCCTAACAAAAATTTAAATCTAAGTTCAATTTTAGACTTGCAGAATGTTCACATTTTGATTATTCCAATTACTAATATTATTAAATAATGCGAAAAATACTTTTTATTTAGATTTAAGCGCAAAATAATTGAAACAAAATAATAAAGAAGACAATTAACAATAACAGAGGAGTAAAAGCTTTTTACGGAACACCATCAGTACGTAAATATTTTATATTCTTAACATAAAAGCAGGAGTAGGAATAACAAAAAAAAAACAAAATATCTATGTATATAAAACAAAGTCGGGTTAGTTACACCACTTATAACTCAAGAACGGCCGAACCGATTTTTATGATCTTTGATTTGTTGGATTTGTCTCCGCCCCGAATAGCAGAATAAATATTAAAATATCGGAAATGGAAAATCGGAAATCGGAAATTAATTAAACCACTTATAACTCAAGAACGGCAGATCCGATTTTTAAAATCTTTGATATGTTGCATTTGTTTCCGCCCCGAATAGCAGAATAACTATTAAAATATCGGAAATGGGAAATAGGAAATCGGAAATTAGTTAAACCACTTATAACTCAAGAACGGCTGAACCGATTTTTATGATCTTTGATTTGTTCGATTTGTCTCCGCTCCGAATAGCAGAATAACTATTAAAATATCGGAAATCTGAAATTAGTTGCACCACTTATAACTCAAGAACGGCTGAACAAATTTTTAGGATCTTGGATTTGTAGAATTTGTCTCCGACTAGAATAGCAGAATAACTATAAAAATATCGAAAATCGGAAATTAGTAACACCACTTATAACTCAAGAACGGCCGAACAGATTTTTATGATCTTTGATTTGTTGGATTTGTGTTCGCTACGAATAGCAGAATAACTATTAAAATATCGGAAATCGGAAATTAGTTAACTCAAGAACGGCCGAACATATTTTTATGATCTTTGATTTGTTGTATTTGTCTTCGCTATGAATAGCAGAATAACTATTAAAATATCGGAAATCGGAAAACAAGAACGGCCGAACAGATTTTTATGATCTTTGATTTGTTGGATTTGTCTTCGCTACGAATAGCAGAATAACTATTAAAATATCGGGAATCGGAAATTAGTTAAACCACTTATAACTCAAGAATGGCGGAACCGATTTTTATGATCTTTGATTTGTTGGATTTGTCTCCGCTCCGA
>MU188669.1:95017-129272 GCA_016904865.1 Pissodes strobi
CCCCGATGTGATTACTTATTTTAATGTGATTTTTTTCAGTAAGTTTTCCGTTAGTTGCGTCTTTTATTATTTGATACATTTTTTTCATGTCATTTTTGTTTTTGTTAATTTCATTTTTATAATAGTTTTTTTTGTGTAGTTATTATTTTGTGTAAACGATTTCTGTATGTTTTATATTCCTTTTCAAGTTCCTCATTATAATTTTTTATTAGTTTTCGTTTTAGTTTATCCCTATATTTAATTGAAGAAATTATCCCGTTTGTAATCGAATTTTTAAGTTTTTTGTGTCTTTTGTAAACCCTATTATTGATCTCCGAATCTTTGACATGTTTAGCGAAAATATCCAGAAAAGTTTTCATTGCTCTATCAGAGTCATCTATGTCTTTTATTACTGTCCAGTCTTGTTCAGTTAGAAGTTTTTTAAGATTATTTAGATTAATTATTTTTTTAATAATTATATGTTCCCTGTAATCATTTCGCATTTGTGTGTTGTTTTTTTCGCTAGATTTTAAGCCAATATTTATCATTACCGGAAAATGATCTGTGACACAGCTCTCCAAAACAAATGGTTTTATTTCTAAATTAAGAATGTTTTTACATTTTAAGAATATATGGTTTATGTTAGTGTTAGTGTCTGGTCTAGTAAATGCATTTATATAAGACAGATAACCCATTTGGGATATAACATCTATATAGTTAATTACATCAGTATCCGAAGTGTTTAATAGATTTATATTAACATCTCCAGTAAATATTTCTATTTGTTGTTTATTAATTGTATCTAAGAAATCCTCTAAATCCTAGATAAATAATTCTTTAGAAATTGAAGGCGGTTTGTATACTGTTGTTCTTCCCAGGGTCATATCCTTTACATGACACACTATTCTACTTACAGTTGTCTGCGATTTTGGAAGCACCACCGTGGAGAATATTGGTTCCAATTCAGGCTTCACCAGAACTATTACACCATCATTTTTATTATATTTGGCATTATTATAGAACGTTTCGTAACCCTTAATATTAAAATTTTCATTAGAGCATATTTGGAAACTCTCACTCAATACAATTATGTCTGTAAAACCTAAATTACAATTTTCTAGTAAAATAATTAAGTTATCAAAGTTTTTCTTTACACTTCTAATGTTTAGATGTACCAGATTAAAAATATTAGTTTTTATATCTACATTACTATGCAACGTATCTCGGTCTACCTTCTTTGTTAATATATTTTCCTCATTTTCCATGTTGTTCAGAATATCGTCATGATCGATAACCACCATTATTCACCATAGTCTATCCTTTTTTTTATATTTCCAAGGAAGTATTTTGTTGACGGACAGTTAGTATCCATGGCTGTATGTTCCTCATTGTGTTTTAGATGGTACTTTATTCGCTGAGCTACAGTTAGAACATTTATAATAGCCACTATTACATGTCTTTGTCTCATGTTCACCTGCGCAAACCCCACACACAATCCTATTGGTGCAAGCATTGATTTTATGGTTATAGCCCTGGCACTTATAACATCTTGTAAACGGGATATCCTCATATACCACACTACGGTTCCTCCCAATGCAGACCACTCCAGAGGTCTTTAATCTCCAGTAGGTTTCTGGACTACATTCCATAAAATAGTAGAGTATTTTTTTTGATAATTTTTTTTTAACGTAAGTGACCGTAAGTTCATCTTCTTCTCGTATCCAATTATTTTGTTGTCTAATGTTTTCTTCAATGTTCTCCGGTGTTTGATGTCCTGTATATCCTATTATTTTTACCCGAGGCTTTTTTCTTTGGTATATTGGCATCTAATTTTGATTCAACAGCTTTTTAAGTGAGCTTATTTCCTCTTTTGTTGCACATTTAACAATTACATTTCCATTTTTTGTGCTATGAATATATTTAACACCTATGTGCAGCTCATTTAGGTTAATTTTTTCTTGGATTAATTGCAAGGTTCTTGTGGAGTCCAAGCCTGTTTTTGATTTAATTATCAACGTAGGTAGTTGAGAGGGTTTATCTCCCATTTTATTATCCTTTTTTGCAATATCACAGTATGTGGCCGTTTGTTGGTTCTTGTTTTCATTAATTTCTTTTCTGAGTTCAATTTTGTCAGTTCATTTTTCATTTCATTCATTATATCAACCATTTCAGGTGTTTTTCCCAAGAACTCCTTACACTTCACGCACAGCAGTGCTAAAACTCTTTTCTGCAATGACATGCATCTTACCTCTGACGAAGATGAGCAGGCACACTCCTTGTGTATTTTCGCCGCACAAAGATCGCACATATACGTTTGCTCATTGTCCACTATTTTGTCACAGTTTCTACAGTTATTTTCGTTGCCCACCATGTTTTAGCTTTAATTTCCAAATTGTACTGAAAATAGTACATTTGGCACACCAACAACAACTTCGAAAGCCTCTGTTGTTTACTTATCAAGAATGGGATGCAGTTTTTTGCTGAATTTATCGATTCCTTGTATTCTGATATTATTTTACTGATAAGTCCATGTTTTTTGAAAATGTCTGTAGCACATACAATTATCAGAAAAAACACTTGTTTCAAAAGATGCATCACGTTTCAATGCATCGAATGATATCCAATATAATATTTAAAACATATTTCAGTCGCGAGAATTGACAAAAAAACGGGAGCAATAACTCGAGCACTTTATCGCCAAAAATGGTTATACATAACATAACTGAATAAAAGGTCCACAAAAAAAAATAATGTGCTGATGTACCACCCGCAAGAAGTGAAACTTCATCTGCACAGAAGAAAACAAAGAATAGCCTACAGGCCTACACAGTTTATTAGGTACGCGCGCACCGCACGCTTGTTGACAAGCTTTAAACTAAACGAAGCTATATCGAATCGTAGCATGCGGGTATGTAGCTCGGTCTCTTTCATTATAGTGGAGGTAATAGTGGCACAAAAGGCATTATGAAAAAATGTTTTAGTTATTTATTTTCTACATGTAACCAAACTACCCCTAAAAATTTCTATTGCACAAAACAGAATAATTATGGTACTAATAATATGGCGATAGCCGTAGTATTATCAGCTTCTATATCGCTTTACGTCCTCTATGAGATCACTGCTGCATCAAACGGGATGTGATAACGTTGTAGAGCGCGAGTTCGCTCACTCTTCTACCACATGGTCGTCTATCGCTCTTTTAAATTAAATGTCTACAGGCCTGCATAACTTATTAGGTATACTATACCCTAAGCTTGCTATGAATTCGCTGAAAGCCACGATTCATCGAAGCAAATTTGTCGAGCGATATATCGTGTCGTTAGGAAAAACTTTAAGAGCACTTAGTCCGAATCCAGTAAATATTCCTGCGCTGTATCGGTATAGTTATGATAAAATGGCAACTACTGGACTAAAAATGGGCTCCTTGATGCAGTATTAATCAAAAACTTATAACCAATGAAATTCAGAATCTCTGCGTAGTAAACAACATGGTCGGCCTTGGTTACGATGAGTGAGGAAGTTGTATTTTTCGTCCACATAATACAAGAATATTTACATACCCAATTTCAAGTTCCCAATTAAGCCAATACCTCAAAAACTTTACGATTTTTCAAATTGGTATATCGATCAGAATCTGTATAACCAAATAGGAAGTTAGCCAATAATTTATGCATAATTCAGCTGACATTAAAACCGTGATAATAGGAATATCAGTAATATATCTTAAATTTGTTGCGAATGCGCTGGCAGCCATAATTCGGAAATGCAAATTTTGTTGAGTAAGCACTAACTGGAACTTTAATGGTATTGCCAGATCATAAATTTAGAGAGTCCAGAAACTATTCTAGTAATTTGCACCGTTAAGTTATGATAAAATAATAAGTAATAGATGATTTGGCTTTCAATTAACCCTAAGTTGCAGTACTTGCTACTTGTAGGGTGTATATGTTCTACACCATATTCCTTATGTACAGTTCATAACATACAGTTTCATAACTAATTTATTTTAGTAATTTTTAATTACGGTTTAAAATAATCCATTCTTTGGACAAGAATTTTTTACTTACACTGATCAGTTCATTAGTATTTATAAGCATTGTTATTCTAAGGTTGATTTCTATCACTGACAGAAATTGGTTATACTCAAGCTCAGATTAGATACTTGATTTGTTTAAATTTGCATATTTGCAAGTTAAAATAACACATATTAAAATATACAAATAATGCCAAAGGTTTTTATTTGCTTTTCAAAATCGCTTTAGAACTAGCTTTATGGTAATTGATGCTGCCAACTTACAGTCCCTAATATATATTAATGTTATTTATTGTAATTTAAGAAAACAAGTTGATCAATACTGATTATGTCATTTACACAATATAATCGGGTACGAAACGCGTTTATCTGTAATAATATCATGGGCAGTGAACCGAAATAATTCAACGTTATTCTGTCACCGGCAGTCACTCTAATTTGCCAGATCGGCCTAATTGTGGCTTGCCAGTTAAAGGGGATGTCAATTACGGTCGCGTTTCCGGTTAGTAATAGCTGCCATAAGGCCGAAATGGGCGTCTTGCAAAAGATAATGAGAAAAATTATCTTATTAAAGACCATTCTGAAGAATAAGGTCACGAAATTATCTCTTTCGGTCTTTGCTTCTGGCTATCCATTCTCAATCATTTACATTCGTAGCAATCGAATTGAAATGTGATTAATTCTTAAGGTACTTATTTCTATTATTAGACTATATCTGTTTAATTAATAAATTGGATCTCATGCACTCTCATTTATATACTCAAGATCACTAAACAGGTTAGGTGGTCTGGTCACCCTTGGTCAATAGGACAGCGCACATTAGGGTGTCCAATTTTCACATAAGTAAGTATAGTTGTATTCAATCTATAATGGCAAATTTATTTTGTTTTAGTCCCCCATTCAATACAATTTTATAAAAATTATGATGTTAAGTACCAGCTAAGTAGTAAATATTAAGCCAGACTTTGCTGTTTTGCTATATAATTATGTCTATATTCATAGATAGTATCAGGTTTTGAAAACCTGGAAATATAAGAACTATATATCACCTAAGTATAATATGTACTACAGACATTATTTGCAAAAGCACTTCTGGATATCCATACACAACAAGCAAAATGTTTTGGTAAATTCAAGCGCCCAACTCCAAAAAAGAGATGTGTTCATATCTTTATATTCGGAGATATTTTTTAAATTACACGTTTACTCACTTTGCTTGCATCACTTATCTGGCTCTCTTGAGTAACATGGCTTGTCGAACCATTATTGGTCGCTGCGGAAGACTTTTCTGGTGATACGTTGTTGGATACTATCAAATTCTGCTGAGTACCGCTCTCGCTCGTCGGCGGCCTTGATATTGTAAAGGCTGTGGTTTCCTCCTAAAATATGAGTTATCCCATTTATAACATCGTTCATGCTTAGACAAAGATTATTCGTTATGTTACACGACTTATTTGCGTTACCTATATATGTTAGTAATGGTTAAGTACGTGCTTGATACCCTATGAACACTCAAAGTTTGTAACAATATTGTGAATTACTAAAAACATTTAAACTAATAATTAATTATCACTCTGTACTGAGTTTGAACTTGCACTTTGAAAATATTATGTAAATAATCAAGATAAATTATAAGCAACGCGTGCGAACAGCTCAGGCAATTATGAACCTTAAAGTTGCAGCGGTCAATAGATTTTACTAAATAAATAGCTAAGCGGACCACCAGTCCGACAGACTTTTGTCTCTCGTCTATTCCGCTCTAACCATTGCTCGCAATTCACAGAAACGTGGCTCTGGATGTTCGACCGATATCCTAATATGTTGGGGAAACACCCTAACGTGTGTATTGACCATATAGTTTGGTGATAAAACCCTGTAGGTTCGAAGTATAATCCAGATTAAAGCCAAATAAATTTATTTCACCCCAGGTCAAAAGCAATTCCTACACTTAAAGCATTGTATTTCAGTTACTCCTTAGTCCGACCTGGATTGTCGGTAGAATAGATTTGATTATATGAAACAATCGCTGGAAAGCAAGTTGTCACTCTTCGTCAAGAAAAATTTTTTTGATCGTTTTCAGTTTAATATATCTTTGTCTCTGTCAATGTTGTGTAAACAACTATATATCAAATAAGGAAAGAACATTTTTCCACCCTCTCAAATTCATCCGCGTCCACGCAATTCCCTCTTTCTTCTCCCTGCCACGCCGGTGGGAACAAATTAGATTTTAGTTGACAAACACTAAACCGTGAAGCAAGAGCCTCAGTGGCCGCGATGCTTGAGTTTGGCGCCAAAAACAACAGTCTCTGTTGCTGCCCTGTTTGACGACAAGATATTTAGTTAGTTTCCTACAAGTGCCTTACAAACACGCAACTGTGAAGCAACAGCCACAGTCGCCGCGCTCCTTAAGTTTGGCGCCAGAAACATCAGGCTCTGTCGCTGCTCTGTTTGACGCCAAGATATTTAGTCATTTTCTGATTTGTTTGCACAGATATTTAGAAAATCGCTGGTTTACTCTGTGTTCCCTGTGTTCAACACTGAATGAAGGACTCTTTTGAGCGTTTTATACGCATTTTCTCAAGACTGACACGCTGTAGCGTCTCTCCTGTTGTCAATCGAAGAAGTTAAAATGGCGGTTGGAAAAATGTAGTAAGATGAAAGACAAATCTATTCTTGTACTTAAGATTCGAATCAAGTTTCGAAGTCTGATATCCCTGGCCTGGTGAAGTTAAGTTGAGAGAATTGCAGGAAAAGCAAAGTATGAAATTATTGAGTGTGAAAGGAAAAGCAGTTAGTTTAAATAAAAGAAAGTTTGATTAAATTCAGTAAAGAAAGGAGTTCATGTTAAATTCAAATAATCAAGAATTTTGTTAGATATTAGATATTTACTAATAGTTAACCTAATGTGAAAGGATGAATGTTTGATAGTAGTTAAAAAAATCATTTTATTTATTGATCATATTAAATGCAAATTAAATCCTGAATTATTAAAGTACATAATACCTAAAAATATAATACATGTTTCAATTCACACCCTATGAATAAACTTCCACCAACCTATGGTAATACAGTTCGCTAATTAAAGTGGCCAATTATAAAGTTAATTGCGGTCTTTGCGATCATAAATGACTTAAAATGAATTGTTTATACCGACCACTAATCCTCAACTTAACACAAGAGGTGCAACTCACAAGAGCGTAGCTTATTAGGGGATACTCGTCAAAAGTACTCAAGTCTATTCTACGATAGATCTATCTAAATTCAAATTCGAGGGATTTAGTTACAGTGCCTTAAAGTGCTGAGTGAAATTAAGATAAGCCAAGAAAACTTAAATAATTACCTAATGAAATAACCAAATCTCCCATAAATTAAAACACAACAAGAACCGAGCCCTATAAACAATTCAAACCATTCCTCAACCGAAAGAACATGCGTGTTTTAGTAATCGGGCACAGTGTAAATTCATTAAGTATTTGACTAATAGACATTGTTATTGTTTTACCGATGGGCCTTCTTTATTATTTCTTCTCACTTGACGTAATATGTGCTACATAACCTGCACGCCAACCATGGCGTGGCGTCACGGGTATATATTTTTTACACTCTGCATATTTCGGTCAGATTAGAAGTACGAATTAAAATTATTTTGTCAGTGATGGGTTAGATCATGGATAAATAAACAAAAGGCATTCTAGATATTAATACAATTATAGATTAAGGAAAATAACACTAGAAAATAACTTAGAGACGCATCATAAACAAGCATATGCAAAGTTGTCAGGCATCAAATGCGTTCAAGCTTAGACATATATTTCTTGCTGATCAGGACTTCAAAAATTACCAAATAACCACCCAGAATTGCTCCTGCAACATGATTAAGTAATGCTCAGGGCAATATCTAGGCAATGCAATTAAAATTGCAATTTGAGCTGTCTTTAACATTGTGTAACGTTTATATTTAATTTAGTGGAGAGAACAAACTTTGGATACATAGTTTTTCTCTCCACTATATTACAAAGCGTGCTCACAGCCATTAACTAGTTCTTATATTTAATTGATCAGCAAAATATTTAATACTTTGATGGCTAAAAATAATCGAGCAGCAAAATTAGATGAGCAAAATTAAAACAAACGATCACCTTTAACATATTTTTGAACATCTCTAGGAGTCAATAATCCAAACTAACCCAAAACTTTCATATTTAACATTTTTCCCTATCATTGGATATAAAAAAGTTATGAGGCCAGAAAGTACTTTTCAGCCTCAGACTCTCAACACTTGTGATGTAATATACTACTTAAATTTAAACTCCTATGTATTTTGCTGCTCGATTAACCTGCTGCTCAAATAATTAACCCCCTTACTAAATATTACCTTGATGTATCTGCCTGTCTGATCATTAAATTCAAAAAATTATGACAGTAAGAAAATAGGTAAATCATAACATGACACGACGTACCTCTTGGTCGTTACTACTTGTTGGTTCTTCGTGCTCCTCTAAAATTTCCATCGTGGTCGTAGACTGACCCTCCATCATAACCAGGGAATTTACAAGTGCTTCTGCCGCTGGATTTTTTCCTGCAGACTTTTTCACTCTGAGGAACCTTCTTTTGCCTAAGAATGTACTCGTTAACCTTAAATAAACAATTCTACAATTACCTATTGGAAAGGTTGTCAAAACTGAATTAAGCACTGATCATATGCCAAAACTTAACTAAGCAGTTTAATTGTTGATAATGATTGCTGAAGCTTTTTATTTTAATGCCATCGTTAGATAACTAAGACTTCTTGACATCTAGTGGATGCGTAGTAGTTGGAGGTACATATTGACCACGTGATGAAATAACGAATTCAGTGCGAAACATTAGGCACTTGAATTAAGCGACACTTTTTTTTTGTTCAAAGGTGATATAATTTTAAAACTTTCTGTCTCTATTTATATACTTGAAAAACCATTCACAAAAACGTTAAAACGTTAAATTTTAAGCGAATAAAATGTGATGTAATGTTGGTTTAAGGTACAAGGAGCATACGAGGTAAGTGATCTTTTAATGAACACATCACACATCTGTAAATAAAACCCTTTGCTCTACCGAAATCACTGAAAGGATATATTGGTTAAAATATTAAGTTGTTTTAATAATAATTTGGACAGATATATAGTTTTAAAAGTTTATTAATTCTTTACATTCAGGTCTTCGGTTTGGACCGTATATTGTTTTTATATTTTGTAACAAGCAATTTTGGAGAGGCGACGTGCGACGTTCAAATAGGCGAGGACGTGACAACCCTGGAAAACGAATGGCGCAGCAGTAGAATCGAATCGGTGTTATATAATACGGAGTATATAGATAGATTAGAAATAAGGCGTAGATATAGTTATTGTACGATAGCAGAGTCGACTCATGGCGTTATGTAATTATGATAACTGTACTGACGAAGGTGTATTGGCGAAATAAAACGTGTTACTAAAAATTAATCGTTTACAGATCAGAAGTCGGGATAACCTACGTATTGTGTTATGTTATTTGTTGTGGAGAACGGTGAAATACGCGATTTCGGCGAGTTAAATCGCAGTGGCAACTTCTTTTTTTGTGAGTGGCGATATCACAAAAATTCATAACAAAAGGCGGGCGTTTGTCGCTATCTTTGACAGTGGATTGACGATTTTTCAGATATTCACGATAATAATAAACAAGTGTGTGCTAATTAATTAGTGATTCTTGTAAAAATTGTGGGGTATTTTAACTGTGTTTATTGGCATTGGTGTTTAAAAGGCGTTTTTCAAGTGATTTCCTATGGAGGAAGGCAGAAGTGACGAGTTAGAGCTCGATTACGAGTTGGAATTAAGCGACGGTGACCACGGCGAAGGCGATTCGGTGATGGAAGACTAAACAGTCTCCATGGTACATAGGCTGTTGAAAGGCGGTTTGGCAACTAGTATCCAGCAGATTGTGGCGGCCGAAATGGCAAGTGCGGCGAAGCAAAAGGCGGCTGAAATGGTAAAGGCGACGAAACAAAGGGCGGCCGTTGATACTGGCGGTATCAAGGGCATCAGAAAAGGCGATAAATCAGGTGAGAGCGCTCCTCAGGCGGTAGTAGAGCATGCTTGTAGCGATAAGGCGGCCTCCGCTTGCAGTTTGGGCTGTATGGGGTCAAGGGCAAGGGCAGGCGGCAACATTCTTGACCCTTTCGATCCTGACAGTCAGGACTGTAACGTAGTCAGGTGGTTGAGCAAAATTGATCAGTTGGGCGATATTCATGAATGGTCGAACTATGAGAGAGAGCGTATTTTATGCAGGCGAAATTGCAAGGCGCAGCAAGGGGCTGGTTTAATCGGCTCGATGAATATGACCTCTCATAGGAAGACTGGAAGGCGGCTCTTAGGAAGGCGTTTCCTAGAGTGCATGACTTTGCTCAGCTGCTCAAGGAGATGGTGGCGAGGGTTAAATTGAATGGCGAATCAATGACTCATTATTATCATGACAAAATGGCGTTGATCGAAAGGTGTGGGCTTTTAGGCACAAAGGCGCTTTCGTGTCTGATTGACGGTCTATACCTCTCGATCTACAGGCGAATGCGAGGGGAGTTGGTTGCTCTTCCCCTGTCGACTTGTATACTGGCTATCTTTCCTCTTTTGACAGATATCGGCGTCCATCATCCGATATTGTGAAATTGGAGGGGCAAGGAAGTCCAGGGTCATGCGCAGGCGAAGGCGACGAAGACTTCGCGGTCTTCTGAGGCGATTCTCAAATTGAGAGAGGCGTTTGGCAAATTTTGGGTACCCAAGGCGTACTATTTCCAACTGCTGGCGCGGGCTGGCGTTTAGGAGCAAGGCGTTTGCTGACTTTTTGGCGAGGCGAGGTGTAAAACACCGAGGGCGAAATGTTAGGTTGAAAGGTGCATGCAAGTGAGTCTGACTGGCGAGGTGCAAAGGGCGAATGGTCAGGTTAAAAGGTGCATGCAAGTGAGTTTAACTGGCGAGGTGCAAATGGCAAATGCTCTGTTGGCGAAAGACTAGAGCTATGGCGATTTAAGGTCCAAACTTCTTATTGAGATAGCAAAAGGCGAGTGAAAATCCGACAAAGGCGTAATATAAAGGTGATATTCGATAAAAGGCGTAAGGTTGCAACCACAGGCGAAACCCTTGAGGTAGGCGATTTGGTGTTATGGCGTATGCACAGATCGATAAGATCTGGTTGATTTACTGGCGAGTTAAATTAATGAGGGCATTAATTGTTGCAGGATGGCCGAATGTAACAAGCAATTTTGGAGAGGCGACGTGCGACGTTCAAATAGGCGAGGACGTGACAACCCTGGAAAACGAATGGCGCAGCAGTAGAATCGAATCGGTGTTATATAATACGGAGTATATAGATAGATTAGAAATAAAGCGTAGATATAGTTATTGTACGATAGCAGAGTCGACTCATGGCGTTATGTAATTATAATAACTGTACTGGCGAAGGTGTATTGGCTAAATAAAACGTGTTACTAAAAATTAATCGTTTACAATTTTCTATTAATGTTGAAAGTTGGTTAGGATTGAGTATGGAGTTGTGAATTTTATTTACATGAGCAAATGAGATTGCACTTTCGATACTATTTATTACAGAATTAAGGTATTTAATTGCAACATTGTATTGACCAAAACTAAAGACACAGGAGATTAGATAGATCTAGCTGTTTCTTTTCAAGTAAATAATTTTTTTCTACTATAATCATTTTTTTAGTATTTTTTTCAAAACTTTTAGTATATTCCTGTTTAACAGTAGATAGAATTGATTGTTCTTTATTAAAATTTTTATTTAAGATTTCTTTTTTTCTTGTTAGCATCTCGAAGTAATTGTTATAATGGGTTTTATCGTCTGAGTCTAGAATGCCAAAAAGCCATTTGTCGACTTTACCTACTACATTAATAGACCTCCTTTTGATCGACTGGGTTTGTGAAAAATTTTGGCATTCCTTAAAATTGTCTGCAGATATTCATAAGTTTGAATAAATTTATGGGGAGTTAAAATTGAAAAGCTTTCATTTTTTTGTAATGAAAATAGTTTTGTTCATTTGAATTAAAATATTTATTATATTAAATAAGGGAGTTTCGATTTCTGTGAGATTTATGTGAAACTTGGATATGTGTTGAGTAGCAGATATATAGGTTTTTCCTATGGCCGTTGGTAGTATGGGGTTTTTAACGCTTTTTACTTCTAAGTTCGTAGCGATGAGTAGAAGGAGCAGAAATTGGATGATGTGTCTCATGGGTTTTCTTGTTCGTAACTGCAGTTTTCTTGCCTTGGATTGGTCTATGTCTCAGCAAACAGTTGAAACTTACGATTTTCTGGTCTTCGGAAACATGTCCTTATGGGAGGGACTGCTTGCAAAACCAGAAATCTCTGAGACATCTACACGAACGACTGCGCCAGTGATAGAATTACTATTGAAGATCAACTTGTTGAAAAGCAATTCTATTCAAAATAATTCTACACAAAAGTTTCTGACTATCAATTAACTGCGATCTTCATCTTTCGAGAATTAAATGATAAGTGAAATGTAAAATGTAATTATGTAATCCTCTTTTGTGAGTAGGACGTAAATATTGGATAGGACAATAGCTTTGTTTTCAACAGGTATTGGGTAGAGTTTGTAAAGGATATAGTGGTTGGGAAAAACAATTGGTGTGTGTATCGAAAATAAAATTAAGATATTTTAACAATAATTTAGACAGATAAATAGTTATAAGAGTTTATTAATTCTTAAAATTGAGGTGTTCGGTTTGGACCGTATATTGTTATCATATTTTCCATTAATGTTGAAAGTTGGTTAGGTTTGAGTATGGAGTTGTGCATTTTACATACATGAGCAAATGAGATTGCATTGTCGATACTATTTATTACAGAATTTCAGGTATTTAATTGCAACATTGTATTGCCCAAAACTAAAGACACAGGACATTAGATAGATCTAACTGTTTCTTTTCAAGTGAATTAATTTTTCTACTATAAATATTTCTTTAGTATTTATATTTTCAAAACTTTTAGTATATTCTTGTTTAACAGTAGATAGGATTGATTGTTCTTTATTAAAATTTTTATTTAAGATTTCTTGGTTTTTTTGTTAGCATCTCGAAATAATTGTTATAACGGGTTTCATAGTCTGAGTCTAGATTGCCAAAGAGCCATTTGCCGACTTTGCCTACTACATTAAAATATCTCTTTTCGATCGACTGGGTTTGTTAAAAATTTTGGTATTTCTTAAAATTATCTGCAGATATTCATAAGTTTGATTAAATTTATAGGAAGTAAGCGTCGAAAGGCTGTTATTTTATTTTGTATTGAAAATAGTTTTGTATGATTGAATTAAAATATTTTTTATATTAAACAAGGGAGTTTCGATTTCTGTAAGATTTATGTGAAAATTGGATGTGTGTTGAGTAGCACATATATAGGTTTTCCTAAGGCCGTTGGTAGTATGGGGTTTCTAATGCTTTTTACTTCTAAGTTCGTAGCGATGGGTAGAAGGAGCAGGAACAAGGCATTAGATAGATCTAACTGTTCCTTTTCAAGCAAATTTATTTTTTTTTAGTACAAATATTTGATTAGTATTTATTTTTTCTAAATTTTTAGTATATTCCTGTGCAACAATGGATAGAATTGATTGTTCTTTATTAAAATTTATATTCAAGATTTCTTGATTTTTTGTTAGCATCTCGAAATTATTATTATAACGGGTTTTATCGTCTGAGTCTACAGCGCCAAAAAGCCATTTGTGGTCTTTGCCTACGACATTAAGAAGATCTCTTTTTGATCGACTGGGTTTGTGAAAAATTTTGGTATTTCTTAAAATTCTCGGCAGATACTCATAAGTTTAATTAAATTTATGGGAAGTAAGACTTGAAAAGCTTTCATTTTGTTTTATATTGAATATAGTTTTATTCGTTTGAATTAAAATATTTATTATATTAAATAAGGGAGTTTCGCTTTTTGTAAGATTTATGTGAAACTTCGATGTGTGTTGAGTAGATGATATATGCAGTTCGTAGCGATGGGTAGAAGGAGGAGAAATGGGATGATTTGTCTTATCGGTTTTCACGTAGCTGTGATTTTCTTGCGCTGGATTAGTCTATATCTCAGCAAGCGTTTTTCTAGGCTTCGGCAACGTTTTCTTACGGCATTGGTTGTAAAACCAGGAATCTCTGAGACACCTACACGAACGACTGCGCCAGTGATGGAATTACAATTGAAGATCAACTTTTTGAAAAGTAACTTTATTCGAAATATTTCTACACAAAACTTTTTGACTATCAATAATTTGCGTTCTTTATCGTTCGAGAATTAAATGATAAGTGACATCTAAAATGTAATTATGTGTCCTAATAATATAAAATGCAGATTCTACTAAATTATAAATATGTGTATACAATTAATAATAATAATAATTGATTTGCATTAAGGTTGGGTCATCGGGTTATCGGCCTGGTTGCATCACATAACTCATGTGTGTCGCACTATTCCGTGGAATGTCATTGATATGGTTTAGAATAATTAGATTGCTATATTTTATTATAACATCATCATTATCATTTTAATATAACACACATTTCTAGCAGCTGAATAATATTACATAAAGCGTGCTAATTTATCATGAAAGCCTTTACAGGTGATTATAGTTATTATTTATGGAATTGCCTATTAACATATTATTTACGCACACGGATCCACATTATTTATTACTGATTTAGTTATGGAAATCGGTATTATTTACAATTATTGTTGCTTATATTTACACAGCTAAAATGCCCATTTGTTTAACCCTATTAAGAAGAATATATTAGCGGTGGTGGGTAATTGAATTTTATTTACCTAGCAGAGTTTTTTCCTCAAAATCATTTCCTAAGTTTTCTCGACATATTTAATAATGAACGTCCTTTAGACATATAGCTTGTCTGTTGTTAAAAGTCAACTCAGAAGTTTCGGAGTAAAATTGAATTCGACACGAAAAACTCCAAACGCGATATTTCTTTTCGAAGAAATAATACGGTGTCATCATTATCGCGTTACAGTAGAAAAAACTTATGCGAAACTAAGTTAGGAGGGGTTCACATCATTTCCAGGGAGTTGGTGCTTAAAGCAGGTAAATTCTTTAAGAGTACGTATGCTTTGCAGTGTCACTATTTTGAGTAATTTTATTATACCTAAATATGATGAGAAGATACATAAAGAAGAGCTTTATTAAAATGATCTTGAAATCTGTGCAATTCTTAAATTCCAGTAGATTCCCTCAAGTGCAAAGCAAAGAGTTTAAATATCTTGAGGTCACTAATTTTTTAAAGTGCCCTGTTTGACATGACTTTTTCCATCCAGAAAAACCCGATTCATCTAAACCAGGAGTGTTCAACCTTTCCTTATACAGGGGCCAGATTTGTTTGTCCGTATCATCTGACTGATCGCAATGTAAAATATATATGACATTCAAAATTCAAGGTTATTGTAGTCATTAGATTTTAAATAAATAAAAAAAAAAGTTTTTCTTAATATTTCTGGCATTGTTTATTTTTGAGAAATTTCTCAATATCTGTTTTTATCTTAGAAGGCATACGAAGACTATTTCAAGGAGCGAGTCCGTTTTTCTTGTCCTAATTTTTCATTTGACATATTTTATTCGAGCAAACAATTGTTCATATGCATAGGTGCTTCCAAATAGTGACATAATTTTCGATAAAAATTGTCAACTGTCATAGACAGGGTAAAACACAAATTTAGATGACCGATTTTTTACTTTCTGATAACTCATCAGTTCTTCTAGCAAGTATTACTTTTAATAAAACGCATTTTGCGATGATCATCATCATATTGGATTGATACTTATAGCCCCAGATCGACGTCAAAATAATTTTCTAAAGAATATTTTTACGAATTCCGTGGATTCTAACATTTTAATTCACCACTATGCAAAATGACGCACTTCAATAGGACTATAATAACAATAAATAACTAATCACTCTATAAAACTCGGTGGGAGCCTTTAATATACCTATGCCGCGACCCTGCCAGAATCTTCTCAAGGAACCGCGAAGTGTCCAGCGCAACCGCGTAGTTTTCGCACGATCACGAAACACCGTGATAATATCAATAAGATGCAAGCCGTTACCGATTATCGTTGAATGCCTGCATTACAATTATTTAAATGCCTAACGATAGCTAGATGAATGTAACCAATATTAAATGCAGAAGACTCCTGGTCTAAGCATTGATGACTAACCTCTTATTCAAAAACTTTGTCCTTGTTGCCTACATCAAGCTGCTCTGCACTTATCACTTTCCCCTACAATGTGTTCCAATTTTTTTAAAAAGAAAATACTTTGTAAATTTTTCACTGCATTTATGACTAGGCGGGAAATACAATTTTTTTAAGCAGATGTCAAAATGGTTACTTAATTTTAGAAATTATTTAAAATATGTATTAGCAAAATTTGATATAAAAACCCTATGCTAGCTTCGGGAAAATCGATTTTGTCATATATTCCGAAAAGATTAATATTTTCTAATTGTGAAGAGATTATTTGTCTATAAAACAAATTATTTACCAGTTCAATAAAGGCAGGTTTGTTGAAATTATGAGAATATTAGATATCCTCGTACCCGTACCCCCTATTCTATATACTATATTTTTTCACCTGCCTAGTTATTTTTGAACATTTTAAATAATAGGCATCATGACAAATCATCAACTCACCTACTATTATTATTGGTTTTCTCCACTTTCTGGAAATTCTGCTGCTTGAGCTCTCGTCTCCTTCGTATCCTGTTTCGGGCCGCCTGAAATATTTTCCAGTAGAGCGCAAATATCACTAAGAGAGGAACATAAAACGTAGAACTAGTTGCAAAAATTTGATACTTAACGTCCTGACTAACTAAGCACTGTCTCTTAACTTCTATTCTGTACAAATAATCGGGATCTTTAAATTGCGGAATCTGAGGTGCCAGGGAAACTACTAACGCTATCACCCACACTATTATTATCATTATTCCTATTCGATTACTATTTCTGGTGTGGATGTAGTCTACGTTCGTCACAGCCCAGTATCTGAAATATACAAATTACAAATATAATTACAATTTGGTAATTGTAGATTATTATATTTAAATTTTGAGAAAAATATTAATTGGGATGTTTGGAGATTGTTCCTTTTAACGAACAGCAATCAATTATTTTATTTATTGTGCCTCAATGGCATCCTTTTGAAAAAAGGCACAAATCAAGTTTCGAAAACTTATTAAAAGTAATGGTATTTATATAAATTCAGAACACGTTGGATACCTAAAACATGAACCTTTCGATAGAATCGTGTTATATTAAAAATATTTCGAAGACTTTGTTAATATTTACAGTAACTCCTCTTATTTGGGACTTTTCTGAGTATTTTCTTCACTAGAGCCAGTTTAAACAAGCTATAATAATATTTAGCTGTTGATTCAAACATTCAAACAGAACAAATGGAACAACAACAAAATATACCATTAACTATAATATAAAGATTTGAGCATTAATTACTACAGGAGAAAATGTATTACTATTAGCCAAGAAATCAATAATTATAACAAAAAATACATTACTTGCCTGTCGAGTGCTATTGCTACTAAATGTAAAATAGATGCGGTGCAACAGAGAACGTCGATTGATGTCCACATGTCACACAATTCTGGGCCCATGATCCAATTATTACTAATCTGCAACAAAAATATCTCTTAATAGCTATTCATCAAAAAAGTAGAAAGCATGAATAAATATTTCATAAAAGAAAATGCAGTTAATTTCCAAGCTAGAAATATTTTTCGACTTGAGCGGTGGTTATAAAAACTCAATTTCATCTTCACCATATTCAACAAGATAGATATGCAATCTTCAAATTTCCTATAAAGATTATTCTCGTTTTGTAAGTCCATAAAGTAAAAGAGAACTGCGTGTTTAAGGATACACTAGATTTCAGAATTCGAGAGTGTCCCATGAAGCGATAGTGTTTCTTGGGATTTTTCTAAGCCTTTAGCTGTACGGATGATGGAATACTGCTACCCAAGCTATGACGATAACGATTTTGTTCTAGTCTTGCTTAGTTGGGCATGTGTATTGAAGTCAGATTCAATCGGTTATTGCATCCAGTGAGAGTTCCTGTCACAAGAACCGGTCTTTTCAATCTATTTAAATAATTCTATACAATATTCGCATTGTCAAAAATATGTGTAATTTATCCCTTAAAAGAGCAAATGTTCCATTTCGTTATTTTATATAGAGCGATTTAGGAAATGAATTTTTTAATAATGACCCAATAAGCAATAGTGTTTTTTGTGATTTTTGTAACACCTTTGGCTTTTCGGACTATAGAATACTGCGATTGAAGCTATGACTATAACGATTTAGTTCTAGTCTTGCTTAGTTGCGCATGTATATTCAAGTCAAATTTAATCGGTTATTGTATCTGGTGAGATATCGTGTCACAAGAACCTGTTCTCTCTCCAATATATTTAAACAATTAATTTTATATTCTATTCTCATTGTAAAAACCAACTGTAATTTATCCCTTAAAATAGCAATTTCCATTTCGTTATTTAATATAGAGCGATTTAGGATACGAATTTTTTAACAACTCAGACCTTTAGTGTAGATTTCGAGATTTAAGAGCGACACAAAAAGCAATAGTGTTTTTTGTGACTTTCCTAACATCTTTGGCTGTACGGACGATGGAATACTGCTGTCAAAGCTATGGCGATAACGATTTAGTTCTACTCTTGCTTAGTTGGGCGTGTGTATTGAAGTCAAATTCAATCGGTTATTGTATCTGGTGAGAGATCGTGTCAAAAGAACTTGTCTTCCCTCTAATATATTTAAGCCATTAATTCTATCAGATACTCTCATTGTAAAAAATAACTGTAATTTATTCCTTAAAAGAGCAAATGTTTATTTTTTATTTCGTTATTTTATATAGAGCGATTTAGGATACGATTTTTTTAAACAAATCAGCATTTTAGTGTAGATTTTGGGATTTGAGAGCAACCCATGAAGCAATAGCGTTTTTTTGTGATTTTTCTAACACCTTTGCCTGTATGGACAATGGAGTACTGCTGTTGAAGCTATGACGATATCGATTTAGTTGTTCTAGTCTTGCTTAGTTGGGCTTGTATCTTGAAATCAAATTAAATCAAATTGTTTTATCTGGTGAGATATTGTATTATAAGAACCTGTTTTCGCTCCAATATATTCAAATCATATCGTTCATGTCAATGTTACAGGAAAACTTATACTTTTCTGTATGGTATAGAATATACCATATTGGTACTTAAAGAGAATATATATGAGTATATTAAAATGTACTAAAAATTGGAAAATGGTTTGAGTGCGATCTTGATGGGCCTTTTAATATTGAAGTTTCACCTTTATAATATTTATTACTATTGCTGTTGCTTCCTCTTTACATATATTATACCGAAATAATGGGGCACCAGCGTAGAATTACATATGTACTAAATTGACACGTATGTAACAGATATTGTGCGTTATTGGTTACATGGGGTGAATGCTTATCCTTTGAAATTGAGGGATAACGTTCAGGAAAATTGTTGGAGACGTGTTAAAGTGCAAACCTTACAAAATGATTTTTACATTTTAATGTCATGGAGAATAATGCAAAATTTCACCATGCACTGCACTAACTTTATTAACACTGTATAAATATTCATATTACAGCTTCTATCAAAATTAGATCATTTCATTATTCTATCATCATCATTATCATAAATTAATTTTACCGCAGTATAGTATTACAGGGGCAACTTCAGACTTTTAATAAATAAAATTGTGAGCAATCAACTTGTATAAGCAAAATCATATTCACTATGTTCTTAACATTGTGGAAGGATAAAACGAAATATCAATCATTAGATGAAGAAACTTTAGGGACTTGGATGTCTTTAACTTCGGGGTGAAAACACAGATAAGTCGGGTAGGGGGTGAATCAGCTCCGCCTCATATTTACTACTAAGGTACGATGAGAACTTCACCCACAGTGATATAAAGGTGACGAGGTTGGGAGTAACATTCCTTTTATTCATTTCCGCATTCGACTATAAAACTACATCCATGTTTTCTTATAATTCCATTCACCTTCCTGACAAGAATTCACTTTTACTAATTTTCATGGGGGTTTTCTTATATATTACTTGATTTTCAAGGATGACGGCATCATAAGTAATTACTTTTCATAGTATAGTGATACTTCCAATGACAATATCCTTTCATTTTGGTGCCCTCCGGAAAGAAAGAAGGGGACCACACATATGTTATCCTTATTTAAAAGTAAATGTTAATATTAGGTGGGTTTCAAGAACTCGAACTTTGATCTTGTTTTAGGAGAACACTTGCCAAGTAACATAATGTACTAAATGAAAAACTTTTGTATTCCATGCATAAATTTAATCCAAAAGGACATCTAAATCAGCGTAACAGAGCGCTTTCGGCCATAACCATGTTACGTGCAAAGTGAGTAAAAGAACCACCCATTAGTGGAAAGCAGCAAATGCTGTAAATTTTTTGGGTTGAACAAAGAAAAATTGCAAATGGAGTAACCTGTGGTGAAAATAAAAATGAAATTTGAATTTTTGAATTCTGGATTTATTAAGATATAAAAGATGTTAATTAAAACTGTAAAATAAAAAAGATGAGTTTGTTTTTGTGTGATTTTTAAGAAAAATGAAAAGAAAATGGTGGAAATTTTTTCACTCACTTGTCAGTTGGAACAAAAGAACATATCCACAAGAGGCACAAACTACATCAAAACGACAACGGTCACATCAAAATTTAAATAACACTTTACATTTTATGAAAGGTTCACATAATTAAACGATTAACAAAATAACAGACCGACGGTGGGGACCACGTTTCAATGGAACGATAAACATGTCTCAGTTGACAAGTTTGACAAGTAAACGGATGACCGCAGACGCAAAAAGGAATACGTCAAGAAATGGCGGTAGTTTTAAATTTGAAAACAAAGTAATGTATGAAAGAGGAAAAAGTGTTAAATATCTAATTTTACAAAATTTTTACTTAAATTATATTTATTTATTCGTATGGCATACATGCCATGCAGTATAAACACGAAAGTAGAGGTATATAATAAATAATACATAATTCCACAGAGCATAAGTATACTAAGACAGGCTACATATAAGACTAACTAAATATTAATATCTAAGTTTCTAATCCAAGTTAGTGCTGTAACATCAGCCTTCACGAGATCGCTCCAGCTCCCTTGAAAAGACCGTATGGGGCAGTCCTCACTAATGTGTCTGATTATCTGGTTTGGAGCTCCGCAGTCGCATCCCGGAGAGTCTTCAGCACCCCATCTGTAGAGTGAGTCTGCGCACCGTCCGTAACCTGAACGGGCTCTGTTTAGTTTGACCCATAGTTTAATATCTAGCTCTGCAGTGTCGAAGTTGTATCTTTCAAACCATTCTCGTTCTTCGGGATTTACAATAGCTCGGTAGTGTTGGGCCCATAGGTTTCTTATTTCCACGTTATTAACAGCTAGTTCTTCATCTTGCCATAACGGTGGGTTTCTGGAGCGGAGTCTATTTCGTCGTAGGGTAGGTATATCTTCCTGTACAGGTAGTTCTAGGTTATCCTGTATCTTGCGGTGCTCTCTGAGCAAGGCCTGGGTTCTACGAATTGCAGGAGGGTAGATGTTGCTCAGCAAGGGGAGCCAGTAGGTGGGAGTTGGCCGGATGCTCCAGTTATTAATCGCATTGTATGATTCATCTGGGCGTCGTTCAAATTTGTGCGGCAGCTGTTTAGCCATACTGGAGCACAATACTCGACTGTTGAGAAGACCAGCGCGAGTTAAATACTCGAACCAGTAGAATATATTTTAAAAAAGGTTTTATTTCGTACTTCTTAACCTACTTGTTACATTGGTGACTAAAGACTGCCTATCATTATTCAGAAAACCTTCCATGTAATAATTAATGTTTATAAAATATACCAATATGCTTATTCTACGATTATGCTGAATGTGTATTAATAGTATTGGTTTATGCATATAACTCTTCCTCCCTTAAGATTCTTCAACGTCCTCGTTGATGATGTCCTGTAGGGTCTTCAGAGGAATCGATTTATGTTTCTTTTGCCATAAATATATAACTAGCATAAAAATGAATACAGATATAAGGGATAGTAAAAAGGTACTAATTACATGAGTTTTTTCTGAAACAAAGTCCTTAAATACTACGGGTTCCCTAAGGTCTTCCTGGATTTTTTCAGGATATTCTAAGTGCTTAAGTTGCAAATTCAGAGAAAGATTTGAGTCTAACACAGATTTCTGAACTTCAGTGCTTTTAATGCTTATACCATTTGATTGTAAAGTATATTTATATTGATTAATAATTATATCACATTGGCTCCGAATATATGAACACCCTGTTAAATTATGTTTAATAAACTGAAAACAATTTTCAAAAATAGTTTCAGGGTTTTTTGTGCAAAATAAAAGGGCCTTATGATAGGTTAATGTATGAACCTGATAATTGTTACTTATTCTTGCAATAGTACAATCTGTCAATAAGTTACAGCCATTAATTATAGGATTAATACATATCCATTTCGTATTAATTTCTGAACACTTTGTATACCATAAATTATTGCAATAGTACTTGCTAGGGCTAATTAATATCGTATTATTAGATGTAGGAATGGGATATATCATTTGTAAATTACATGGTTTTGCTTCAAAAATGGGGATCTTAATTACTAGAATTGCCATGTCATCCGATAAAATTAGTCCGGTTTTGCAAATTAGCGTGAGTTCTGTTATGTGCTTTATAGGCCATAATAAATTTTTTGGATATTGATGTTCCAAATATTTCCAAATTTCTTTTATTTCCTGTGTGTTTAAAATCTCAAGATCTAGGCTTTCTAAATGAGCAAATGTTAGAGTCCGCAAAAGTGTTTCTAAATAAGAGTGTATATTTCTTATTTGCGAAAGCTGATTTTGCATTTCCGCTAGAAGCATAATAGTGTCGTTTAAAATGTCTACATTGGCTTTAAGTTTCTTTGAATTTTCATTTATAATGTTTACATTTTCTTGAAATCGAGCAGTTACCTGTCCGGCGAATGAACTTAGTTCATTGATCTTATGCATAGAATTAATTTGATTATTCTTCAAAATTTGCATGTGTTGGTTTATATTCTCTAAGTCGTCATTGTCTAAGTTACCTGTAATGAACTTTATGGAACTTCCAAGAAAGTTTATTAATCCGCGTTTCCTACGAGGTAATGAGTTAAATGAACTTAATTTTACATATGAATCATATGTGTTATTTAATTCCTTATGTGCCTGCAGGAGAAGCGATTGTATTGTATTATTATACTTATTTGAAAAACGATTAAATATATACATATTAGAAGTTAGCTCGGCTAAAGAGAACTTAATACTAGTAAGATTAAAATATACATGTGTATGATGATAATGATTTAAGACCATTGCGGGTGCTACTTTTTCGGCATAGTATCCATTATTCGGTAGGGGATCTACTTGTAGAGGGTTGATCCTGAGGGTTTGGTTTAGGCTGAAAAGATAAAGGATTTTTCCTTAATTTCTTAATTTTTCTAAAATGACCGGTAACTTGTTTTTTCTTAGAAAGTCCGGTGTAAGTGTTTTTGTTGAGAGTCTTTATTTTGGTGGGAATAAAAGAGGGGTTCATTTTGTTTCTATAGGGGTTTTTCCTATAGATGGTTTGTCCTTCTTTTAATTCGGGAATAGAACTAGCGTTTTCATTTTGTTTTTGGGTATTTTTAGCTTGATTTTTGTGAGTTTCTTCAAATACTTTTTTGTGAAACGGGATTAGTTCGTTTTTTCGTTTCTCATTGTATTGTTCATATATGGTCAAGTCATTGTTTATGTTTGGTTCATTAAAATAGGGTCCGTATAATAAAGAGAAAGGTGAAAAACCTGTCGTGGAATGAATGCTTTGATTATATACTAACACGGCTGAAATCATTAGGTTCTGGGGAGTTTCTTCAGGATTTCTCATTTTTTGAGTTTTCAACTTTTCTAAAAGCGTAGAATGTAATCTTTCTACTATACTATTAGATGTTGAATTACCAGGCGTGGTGTAGTGTAATTCTATATAAAAGAGTTGACAAAATTCTTGGAATAAGCGGTTTTTAAATTCGGATCCTTGGTCTACGACAATCTTCTTGGGGGTATTATGGTGGGAAAAGTAATGCCTTAATTTGTTAACTATTGTGGTTGCATTTCTGTCAGAAACGAAGTAAGCTTGCGCGTATTTAGAGAAAGAATCTACAATAGTTAAAAACTGACAATTTGAAAATTGGAATATATCAAGGTGTATGGTATTAAATGGTTTTTCCGCTAGCAATGGGCCTTCATAATTTATTTTATACGGGTGTCTTTCATACTTGTTTTGTAAGCAGATCTCGCAAGTATTAATTAGAGTGGTTATTGTCTCGCGCATTTGAGGCCAATAATATTTTCGTTTTAGTTGGTTATATGTTTCCGTTATGCCGTTATGATTCTTCTGATGATATTCGGAGATAATATCTTTTTGTTGTTCTTGGTTTTCGATATCTGTTAAATAAATATTCGATATTTGAAGTTTTGCGGAAGAATTTAGATTTTCGGCAACATATTTTTGAAATTCTTGTTTCAAATCAGAATTGGGGATGTATAAAACAAAAAGTATGTCAGGTCTAATTATTTCCTTTAAGATTTTATTGAAATGATCTGGGAGTGTATCTCTTTCAATTCGAACAAGATGATGATTCTTTTTAAATGGTTTCGTGTATTTATGCAGGAATTTATTTCCAAAGTCTATAATTAACCGTGTGGATGCATAGTTTACGGGTAGTTCGGAAATGGGAAGGTACTTGCCTTCAGTGTCGTTGTTGGAATGTACTGTGGCACTCGAATCTATGTCGTTCTCTCTGGGTTGAGGTAGGTCGATGGTTTCGGTTATGACGTCGTTATATCGTTCGTTAAGGGCAAAGTCGGCAAGATCAAATTCGGCGAGGTTGGCTATAGTGTTATCAGCGTTGGGAGCTATTGAGTCGCTTTTTTCTAAGATATTTATGTCGATACGTGAAAGAGCATCGGCAACTGCATTTTCCTTTCCTTTTTTATATTTAATTTCAAAATTGAATTCCTCCAATTTTAACTTCCAACGAATAAGCCGTGAATTAGGTTCTTTTATTTTGGATAACCAGACAAGGGGGTTGTGATCTGTTTCTATCACAAATTTTTGGCCGTATAAATAGGGTCGGAAGTGTTTTGTAGATTCTATTATTGCCAAAAGCTCCTTTTCTATGGTCGAATAGTTTCGTTCGGCCGAATTTAAGGTTCTGGAATAATAGGCAATGGGATGCTCGTTTTGAGAAAGTACACTGCCAAGGGCTATATTTGAGGCATCGGTAGTCAATTTAAAAGGTTTAGCGAAATCTGGATATTGGAGGACAGGGGAGTTGGTAATTAATTCTTTGCACTTTAAGAAGGCTTCTTGATATTCCTGGTTGCCAATATGTTTTTCGTGACCTTTTCTCAGACATTTCGTTATTGGGAAAGTTGTTTTAGCGAAGTTTTTTATAAACCTTCGATAGTAACCGATGAGGCCTAAAAATGATTTAATTTCCTTGGTGGATCTGGGCAATGGATATCTTTTGATGGCTTCTATTTTGCAAGGATTTGGCTTTATGCCTTCAGGGGTGATTATGTGACCAAGAAAGGCTACTTCTTTGGATAAGAACTCTGATTTATCCAATTGCACTTTAAGGTTAACTTCTCGGAATTTTTTAAAGATCTTTTTAATATGGTCAATATGTTCGGGAAGGGACTTTGAAAAGATGACCACGTCGTCCATATAAACAAAGCAGAATTTGTACAGATATTCTCTTAGAATCTCGTCCATCATTCTCTGGAATGTGGCGGGGGCATTTTTCAAACCGAAGGGCATTCTTAAATACTCAAAATGCCCGTTATTAACGGTAAATGCCGTCTTTTCTATGGAATCAGTGCTCATCTCAATTTGATGGAAACCCTGGGCTAGGTCAAGGGTGGTAAAGTATGTACATTTTCCAAGGTTATCTAGAATTTCTTCTATTCTTGGCAGTGGGTACTTATTTTCGATAGTGGCTTCATTGAGTTTTCTGTAGTCGATGACAAGTCTGAATTTTTGCTTGCCAGAAGCGTCGGCCTTCTTTGGGACAATCCAAACCGGGGCAGAATAAGGGGATATAGAGGGTCGGACGATTTTATTGTCTAGAAGTTTTTGAATTTGATTTTGAATTTCGGGCAGCATAGCAGGAGGGTGGCGAAAGGATTTAGCATATATGGGACGATCGTTTGTAGTTCGTATATAGTGTTTCGTTTGGCTAGTAAAAGTTAGATCGCAGTTTTCATAATACATAATATCCTTGAACTCGTGGCATAGAGGTATTATTTTACTTTTTTCCAAATCATTTAAGTGATTTAAACGTAATTGTTTAGAAACTTGAAACGAGGTGTTATCTGTCGGTGGGTTAGTTATCTCAAAGTGTTCTTTGGGAATAACTCTCATTCTGCGATCGAATTTTATGTTATGTCTGGGAAGTGGATTAGGAATTTTACAAAATCCATTCTTAACTGTGATTAAACTATCAGGAATTACTACTTGGTTATTTATTTGAAACGAAGGTAATATAGCGTCTCCGCTTTCGAGATTTACTGGAATTATTAGTGCGTTACTATTTAAATTTTCAACAGGTCTAGAGAGAGGTTTATTGTAAGCGAGTGAAAATTTTAGTTTTTTATTTTGTTGAAGTGTCAAGCACCTATTTTGATAATCTAAAATAGCATTTAGGTTTTTAAGATCTTTTGTTCCTAAAAGAGCATCAAAATCATGGTGCCAATTAAGAACACGCATTTTTAAGGGTAAATTAATTCCTATTTCTTGCAAAAGAGGAATTTTAATATTGGTGTTTTCACGATAGGTCCTTTTGCACGCTGTTACTTCAAAAGGCTCGTAAAATAGTAAGTCAGGGTATAATTTGGCTATATTTGGGTTAATAATTGATTCGGAGGCTCCTGAGTCAATTAAAACGGAAATTTGCATTTCTGGTAAAAAGAAATAAGGCAATTCGATTTTTTGAGCTATATTGTTTAAGTTAATTGGTCGGTAGAGGCTAGTTCGTGAAAATTTTGATTTTCTGTATTAAAGTCCTCCTGATGGGGGCTAAGGAGAATATTTTCTTCTTGCACATTGGGCATGTCTTGATTATCATAATAATTGTCGCAATACTCTTCGTAGTTTTGGTCCTCTGAGTGTTCGTGGTTTGTTTGTAAGTTTGTTAGTTCTTGGGATGCAAAATTCCTAGGACCGCTAGGTTGAAAATGATTATAATAAGGCCTATTTTGGGCTAGTTGATTTATTCGAGAAGGTCCGGCGGACTGGACGGACATCGGGGTAGGTTTTGGCCAAAGTCTTTGATTAAGGTTCCTCTGGGGAGCAAACACATTTTTGGGCTTTCCAAAAACTTGTGCGTTCGTGGGAAAATGTTGTCTTACGGGTCTAGGTTGCACGGGAATTGGTTGAGAAGGAAAAGGTTGTTTAAAATTGTTTTGCTGTTGAAATTGTTGAGCATTTTGGTTAAAATGCGACTGAGCGTTTCGATTAAAAGATTGATTAAAATTCATAGATTTTTGATGTTGATTAATAGGTTTTTGAGTTACCTGATTTTTTAAGTTTATTTGGGATTCAATTAGATTAAAATTTGTGACTTGTACAAGGGCAGCATTTAAGTTGCTAGGGTTGTGTATAAGTAATATCGTTTTTAAAGATTCTGGCACATTTGACATTAGAACGATTACAGCGGTTTTCTCAGCTTGTGCTGTTAAAATTAATTTCGAATTGGTATCTATATTTTCACTCTGAATTTTTGAATTTATTCTTTGTACAAATAATTTTAGTCTTTGTACAAAATCTAATAGATTTTCGTTTTTATTTCTATTAGTATAATTTAGTTGTTGCATTAAAGTTTGGTATCCTATTGGATCTCCATATTTTTCTCTTAAAGCTAGTTTAATATCAGCCCAGTTTTTAAGGTCTGGTCTACTCATAATAAAATCTCTAGACGTTTCGACTAACTTAGAGCGTATAACGCTTAAAACAAATTTTTTCTGAATTTCTTCGCCATTATAATATAAATTATGAAATTCATCGATTGAAAAAATAAATGATTCTAAATGTTCTGGATTTCCAGAAAAGGTAGGTAAAATAGTTGCAAAAGATCGCAGGACGTCCATTTTATCTAAATTAATTAAACTATCACTATCAGAAGGTTCAATTAACACTTCTTCTTCCTCGGAAGAAGAGAGACTTGTATTATTAAAATCAAAATTTAAATTAATATTATCACTAGATTGGCCAGTACTAGAAGATGCAAGATTTAATTCTGAAAATAATTCGCTTATATTTATACTAGATTTATTTTTATAAGTTTCTAGTTTTTCAGCCAGTGATAAATTTTTATTCTTCTGAATCTTTAAGCCTAGTCTTTTTCTATTTGAAATTAAAACACTTTTAAAAATTTGTTTGGGATCAACAGACATGTATAACAACAGTGGCAATTTTAGTAATTACTTACATTAAGAAGAACATCAGGGAGAACCATTCGAACATCTTTTAGCAAGTTTTATCACAAAAACGCACATAAACTTTTTGCACAAAAGTTCCAATTTACGGTACTTGTTACACAGATGTCAGTCTACTGGTTTGCAGAAGAATACTTGAAATCTTAGGATCCTCGGCGATACTTCGAAGATTGAAGATTTGCCTGAGTTTCACCCGATGGAGTTTCTTTCTTCTTTCTGTGCCTTTTTCTTATTAATCTCAATGCTTAACAATAGAGAGATCAATGGAGTCGGCTAGGAGTATTCGGAATTCTTCTAGTTATAGTGCTCAAGGTATTAAGATACGCCAAATCTCAACGAACAATCGATAAAGAGACTTGCAGCACTATCCTGTTCGCAGCGCCAGTTAAATACTTGAACCAGTAGAATATATTTTAAAAAAGGTTTTATTTCGTACTTCTTAACCTACTTGTTACATTGGTGACTAAAGACTGCCTATCATTATTCAGAAAACCTTCCATGTAATAATTAATGTTTATAAAATATACCAATATGCTTATTCTACGATTATGCTGAATGTGTATTAATAGTATTGGTTTATGCATATAACTCGCGATGGACGATGTACGCAGGGTGTTCGCTGAAGCTCCCCACGTTGTACCACAAAGCTTTTGCCTGATATTAATGCGTGTTTTATTTTAGCAGCGGTATTCTCAAGGTGTTTCGCATAAGAAAGAGTACGGTCGAGGGTGACGCCAAGGTATTTCGGGTGCTTGTTGTGCCGAAGAGTGTTTCCATTAAATTGCTCGTTTAGCTCTCTGTTAGCCTGTTTATTGTTCAGATGAAATGTGCAGACCTTAGTTTTGCTTTCACTGGGTTTAAGTCGCCACTTTTTAAAGTAAGAGCACAGGGAGGCTAGATCTTCTGTGAGAGTGGTCTCCGCCTGGCCAAGAACTTTGGCTCTGTAGGCGAGAGCGATATCATCAGCGTAGCAAAATTTTCTCGACCTGGTTTCGGGGAGGTCGTAGATATACAAGTTGAACAATAGACGAGCCAAGACCGAGCCCTGCGGTAGGCCATTATTCAATTTTCTCTCCCTGCTTATATTACTTCCTAGGTAAGTGCGGAAGTACCTGTTGCTTATCATGTTATTGAGGAGGGCTGTCGTTTTAAATTATAGAAGAAACACCACTGTGCCAGACTAGGCCCAACAAATTGATTTCGAAAAGTCTGAGACAGACTAGATTTATTTGAAAGGTTTTTGATTTAAATTGGTTGATCAGGTGGGTGTAAAAAAAGTTTAAAAGAAAAAAAAATACTTAATTAAGTGGGTTGCTAGTGAAATACTAGAGAGAGGATATTAACCTAAGTTAACCCCACTCGAAGAAAAAAGGAAAGCTTAACTAATTAGGAAAATAAATTAGCCTGGGCTAGTTCAAGTCGGAGAATTGAAAGAGGTAAAAATCAGAAAGAGCTTAACTAATTAAGATGAGATTAGCTTGGGCCAGCTCTACTCCATGAAAGAGGGAGAACCAGAAAAGCTTGACTAATTAAGGGAAATATTAGCCTGGTCTAAATTCTACTCAAGGAAATGAGAAAAGAAAGGAAAGGAAGAACTTAACTAATTAAGAGAAGAAATTAGCCTAGGCTAAATCTACTCGAAGAATTGAAAGAGGAAGAATCAGAAAAAGCTTAACTAATTAAGAGAAGAGCTAGCCTGGACTAACTCCACTCAAGAAAATGAAAGAAAAGAAAAGCTTAACTAATAAGGAGAAGAGACTGGCCTGAGCTACCTCAACTAGGTAAAAATAAATCAAATTCTCTTATTCTATAAGTATTAAAAAAGTTATTTTTTATATATTTTTTGAGAGAAAGAAAGTACTTAATTAAGTAAAAAGGTTAAGGGTGTGTAGACAGAGGAACTTCAATCAAGAAGTCCCCTGTGTAAAGGTATGTAAGATCTGTTAAGATTAACTTGAGTATTAAGGCAATGGTTGTTTGTAATCAGCTCGCTGTTGATCTCGATGTCTTCCAGAAAATCCAGCCTATTGTAGTTTTTAGATGAGAAGTTATGAACAATTTTGGCGTTAGAGTTAGGGCTGAAACTGTGGTTATGATCACGCAGGTGTTCACCAAAAGCAGAGTTCCTGTTCCTATTTAAATGTTCACCAGTGCGAACTCTGGTTCGATTTTATCCTTTGTATTATTTAAAAAAGTTTGTAATTTATTTTTATTTTTGAAAGAAACTAGAGAATTACTGACATAATGACGAATGGTTTTAGATACTTGATTGCCAGTCTGAATGTTAAGAAAAGGGATGGTAAAATCATTTTTAGAGGAATTATCCAAAAGACTGTTAGAGAGTTCCCTTCTAAGTTTTTTAATTTTTGTTTTATTAATTAACTTGTCAATAAGACTGGGATCAAATTTATTGTTAAAGGCGATCTGTTTGACCATATTGACCTCTTTGTTATAGTCAATTGTAGACAGTGGTAATTAAGTAACCTATTGACGTAGCCATTGAAAGAAATCTTGAGACAAGCAAAGGTTGAGAAGAGACAAGAAATTAATTTTATGTTGGTCATTGACGTCACATAGAGAAAGAAGATCGCCAACAAGTTGTACTGCTTCACTCTTTGGTACTGTGGTAAAAAGGTTAGAAACATCAAATGAGACCATAATACAGTTTTGCGGAAGTTCTAAATTCTTAAGTTTATTGATTAACGAAATGGAATTACTTACCCTGTATGTAGGGGAGAACTTAGTAATATCCTTGATCAGGTTATATGTAAACGGAGCTAAAACGTAGACCGGTGTGTTGGTGAAACTTACCACAGGCCTGATCGGTGTAACTATTTTATGGATTTTTGGGAGTCCGTACAACCTTGGTATTGTAGGATTACTAAAAATTAGATTTTTTCTAGCATTATTTTCTTCAAAGAAAACACTGAAGTGTTTGATAAATCTGGTGACTTTTTTTATAAAGCTATTAAAAGGGTTATTAGGTAAAAGAGAAAAATTATTGTCGACTAGAAATGTCTCAACTTTGGTTATTCTCAGAAAGACAGATTACGTCTTTCTGAGAATAACCAAACAGTTGCCCTTATCTGCCCTTGAAATAATGAGATTTTCATTTTTAACTTTTGATTTGAGTTTTTTTAAAGTTTTAAAGTAAAGATTAGAGGAACGAGTATTGAATTTAGAAATGTTTCTCTTTGTGTTGTATAGAATGTTGTGGAAGTTATTGCGGATTCTTTTTTTAAAACTACCGCCATTTCTTGACGTATTTCTTTTTGCGTCTGCGGTCATCGGTTTACTTATCAAACTTGTCAACTGAGCCATGTTTGTCGTTCCATTAGAACGTGGTCCACACGTCGGTCTGTTATTTTGTTAATCGTTTAATTATGTGAACCTTTCATAAAATGTAAAGTGTTATTTAAATTTTGATGTAACCGTTGTCGTTTTGATGTACTTTGTGCCTCTTGTGGATATTTTCTTTTGTTCCAACTGACAAGTGAGTGAAAAAACTTCCACCATTTTCTTTTTTTTTTTTGCTTAAAACCACATAAAAAATAAACACATCTTTTTTATTTTACAGTTTTAACTATCATCTTTTATATCTTAATAAATTCAGAATTCAAAAATTCAAATTTCATTTTTATTTTCGCCACAGGTTACTCCATTTGCAACTTTTCTTTGTTCAACCCAAAAATTTTACAGCATTTTTCACAGCTGGTTTTCACTAATGGGTGGTTCTTTTACTCACTTTGCAGGTAACACTAATGATGGCTATGGCCGAAGGCGCCATGTTACGCTGATTTAGATGTCCTTTTGGATTAAATTTATGCATGGAATACAAAAGTTTTTCATTTAGTACATTTCGTACATGCACACAGCCTTCACTCTTCATTTTTTTTTTTTTTTTTTTTTATGGCAGTGGCACACACACTAAAGGGAGATTCTATGGCGCTCGACGAGCGGTGTGTGTGCGAAGATGTTGATTGACACGGTTCTTGAATATTTGTAGGTTGTAATTAGTGGGAAACAGATGTCCTGGAAGTGAGTTCCAGAGTGATGCAGTGCGCCAGACAAAGGAGTTCTGGTAAAGCGATGTTCTAGGTGTTTCTAGTTGTACGCCGAACTGGTGCGCTCCTGCCGTCTGTCGGGACTGTCTGACAGGAGTTGCCAGGGGCGGGATTATGCGGGCCAAATTCTGGGAACATCTGCCGTGAAAGTATCTGTAAAACAGAGACATCCCGGCCACATGTCTGCGATGTTCCAGACTATCCAGATTCCGGGTCAACTACGGATCGCCGACGAGACGCACAGCTCTCTTCTGAATGGAATCCAGCAGCTTTAGGGTATTTTTTTGGTGCGGCACCCCAGATATGTGAGCAATATTCTAAGCACGGTCTTATTTGCGCTTTGTACAGCAAGAGCAAATGCTGCGGTGTATAGAGTTTTTTGTTGCGAAATAACGCACCAAGCTTCTGGGAGGCTGATTTTGCGATGTTAGCAACATGGTCATGCCATGACATATTGCTGTTGACCGAGACACCCAGCAGCCCGATTGACGAGGTTGAAGGAATGGTCGATCCTGCCATAATGATGTCAGGGCCCGCTGTATTGGCCCTCTTAGTAAACGTTGCTGCTTGGGTCTTTGCTGCATTGAACTGGACCAAATTGCGGTCGCCCCAAGTTTGAACTTTCTCCAGGTCTTGATTAATTGCTGTAATCTGCTCCTGTCTGCGGTGATGAGTCTCAGTCGCTGGTAAGGGTTTTTCTGATCTAAAGTGGGAGACAAGGGTACTGTCATCTGCAAAACTGTAAACAGGATTATTCGTTTCGATCAGCAGGTCATTAATATAGATGAGGAACAGAGTTGGTGAAAGTATTGCGCCCTGAGGCACGCCCGCGTTGATGGTGAATGTGTCCGAGATGTGTCCATCGACTGCAACGTGTAGGGATCGGTTCTTAAGGAAACTGGCCAGCCAGCTGCAGAGAGAGGCGGGCAGTCCCAAGGACGGCAGTTTGTTGAGCAGTCCGTCATGCCAAACTCTGTCGAATGCCTTTGATATATCCAACGCAATCGCTCGAGACTCTCCGTAGTTTTCATTTGCCCTACTCCATATATGAGTGACATAGGCCAATATATCTCCTGTCGATCTCTCTTTGCGAAAGCCGTATTGATTATCGCTGATTATTCTGTTGCTCTCGAGGTACTTGAGTAGTTGCTGGTTGACTACACGTTCCATGACTTTGGAGATTATTGGAAGCAAGGCAATCGGGCGATAGTTTGAGGGCGTGGTTTTCTTGCCTTTTTTTGGAACAGGTTGCACTCGAGCGACTTTCCAAGAGGATGGGTAAATCCCTTTTCTGTAAGAAAGAGAAAAAAGCCTGGAAAAAACGGGTGTTAGTTCGTTGGCGCAGTTCTTTAGCACGATGGCAGGTATTCCGTCCGGTCTTGATGCCTTTTGCGTATCTAGTTCTTTAAGGATTTTGCGAATATCACGATGAGAAAACTTGACTTCTGCCATGGTGGTGTTGATGTTCGGTATAGTGGGGAGAGTCTTGC
>MU188670.1:0-21776 GCA_016904865.1 Pissodes strobi
TTTTAATACTTTGTTAGATTGTCCATATTAACTAGAATCGTCCATTATGCATATGGTTTCATAGTTCTGCTCTGACTTATAGCTGTGCAATTAAACCTTGAACATTAATATACGTATGACTGAAATGTTAATAAGAAATATTTTAATATGTCCCACTTTCTTTTGCGTTTCCTCCTTTTTTTCCTCTCACTTATGTATATTTTTGTCATTTGCCTTTTTGTGACCTTTTATTTTTATTTTCTCTTTTGTTTCCTCATTTTTTTCGCTTCTTTTTTTAAAATTTTATTCATCTCCTTTTTTCGTTTCTGTTCACTTTTGCTAGTTTAATATAATTTTGTTTATTATATTTCATTCTCTTGTTTGCATTTTTTAAAGTTTTATTTCTTACCCTTATTCTGTTGTTTTTTTCCTCTTAATTTCCCTTTTTCTTTTTCTCTTTCCCTTCAAATATATTTTCCTTTTTTTATTTGGTTCTATTTTCTTGTTCCTATTGCATTTTCTAATCGACATTCCTTCTTTCGCTATCATTTAGTTTCTATTTCCTTTTTCTTATTCTTATAGTTTAATTTTAACCCCAAAATTGTCTTCTTAGAAAAATTAATTCCATTTCTTCCCTTGAAAACAGCAAGCCAATGAGCAAATATATTTCTTAGGCAACCAAAATTATTCGCTTTTGCTTTTTCCACATTATTATCTTCTTCCTTTCTCTTCTTGCTCCCTCTCTTTTTCGCTTTTTTTAATTTTATTTTTTCTCCATTCGATTTTCTCTTTCTGTTCCTCTTTCTGTTTCTTTATAATTTTTCTTTTTTCTGATGTTTCATTTTCTTGTTCCCATTGCGTTTTCTATTCTACGTTCCTTCTTCGGCTATCTTTTATTTTCTATTTCCTTTTTCTTATTCTTATAGGCTTTTTTTAACACCAGAATTATTTTTCTACAAAGATAGAGCCTATTTCTTCCCTCGAAAACCGCCCGCCAACGAGCAATTATATTTCTTAGGCAACGAAGATTATTCGCTTTTGCTTACTCCTTTTCCACATTATTATCACCTTCCATTTATTTTTTCTGTGCTTCCCTATTTCCCTTTTCTTCCCTTTCTTCTACGCTTATTTTTCATTTTATTTTTTTCCTCTTTCGATTTTCTTTTTCTGTTTCTCTTTCTTTGTCTTTATAAATTTTCTTTCCTCTATATATATTTTTTTCTTTTTCATTCTCTTTTCTATTTTGTTCCTTTTTTCATTTCCTTTTTTCCATTGTGATTTCTGTTCTACATTCCTTCTTTCACTATCTTTTATTTTCTATTTTTTTTTCTTATTATTATAGGTTAATTTTAACACCAAAATTGTTTTCCTTTAAAAATGGATCCCATTTCTTCCCTAGTCCACCAATGAGCAAACATATTTCATATGCAACCGAAATTATTCGTTTTTGCTTACTCTTTCTCCACTTTATTATCACTTTCCATTTCCTTTTTCTGTATTTCTAGATTTCTCTTTTTCTTCTCTTTCTTTTACGCTTATTTTTCATTTTATTTTTTTCTTCTTTCGATTTTCTCTTTTTGTTTCTCTTTGTTTTTCTTTATAATTTTTCTTCTCTCTGTATTATTTTTCTTTTCCTTTCTCTTTTCTATTTTGGTTCCCTTTTCATTTTCTTGTTTCCATTGCAGTTTCTGTTCTACATTCTTTCTTTCTAGCTTTTATGTTCTATTAAAGTAACTAGATTTAAGGAATATTCTTAAATAACGTCGCCATTTCAACCAGAAATATTACATTGCCATATGTCGTTGAAAAGGGAATTTAACGAAGAATAAGAAAATGGAACACATTATACGGGGTTCAGTTAAAAATAAGAAAGCATCCAATCAAGAAAATGTCAGCGTATACTCTATACTCTTGGCGATAATTGTCCTAGCATGTGCAATTACGCTGAAATCGTGACGGCGAAATTATCCAAATTATATTTAATAGGAAAATTTGCGGAAATTAGTGAGGACAATGAAACGACGCCTAATAAAAAAAAGAAAGCGGATTGAAGACGTTACGTCGGGTCGTATAAAACTTATCATTTCGGTGCTTGTTTACGCCAATTATCGTCATTATCTGCTTCGGGCTATTATTGTGCCAAAAGCAGCAAAGTTTCACCTATAATAATGAAATAACGCAACGTACAAAATATGTATAGGCTTATACGATTGGCCTATTATCGAGACTTTGAAGAAATACCTACATTATTTTATTGTTTAAAAATACAGGTTTAATTTCTTTGAGTATGCCCATGGTCCATACTTTTCTGCTACTCTGTACAAACGGCAATTCGTTTCGTAAAAAATATAATAATATTATGCCTTTCTAATCGCAATATACTTGATCGATTCTAATAAACTGCAATAATAAAATTACTTGTCGTAATTTATATGCATATTATATTCAGTCAATATACGTAAACCGAGACCTGACCCAACTAAAAGTAAAAGGCACACACAATCGTAAAAATAACACCTGTTTTGAGATATTTATTACCGGACCGATTTTAGAAGAAAAAAAGCAGGTACAAGTTGAAAAACTCCCTTTATGTCTATTGACACCTGCTGGCTGGCTTCATCCGAAGTGAAGAAGGACGTGGCCCTTACAATGGACCTTAGGGCTCCGGTCAGGTACAATTCCTCGAATTCACACCCCTCTTTCTGGGGTTTCAGGTAGCCTAACGTTTTTACTGGTGCCTTTCAATACCAGAAATAGCTTTGGATTTTTTCAGCCATATTGTAAAGTGTATACAGGGTGTAACTAATATACGTTTTATAATTTAAAAGAAAAGACAAATTAAAAAAATCCTGACTTTATCTGAACAGATCATTTCAAATAAATTTCACATTTTCATTGCCATTTTTCTCATCTATGAGGGGAGTTCGATTGAACTAATTATTTATTTGAAAATTTTACTAAATTCGCCGTTATCTACGGTGTGCGAAACCCCATGGCAAATATGCAGCACTCTGTTTACATGATGTTTCTGATTTAATCTTCGTTAAAAGGAGCACTCGAAGCTGGCCAGGATTTTTTTGAAAATTATTTTTGCAAATTCACATTAATAACTTTGACAGCTGACAGTTTGTTGAAAATCTTCATCTCAGATCTTTAGATCTTTTAATTATTTTAACTCATTTCTTTATTTGCATTTACTATCATTTATTGTTTTTTTTTAAATTCTATTTTGCATTTTTCATAACATGAACTAGTTTGGTCTGATTTGAATCATATATTATCCCTATTTTTAATGTATTTTGTAGTTCTTTTATACACTTTATCTTTTATCTTCTTTATTTGTTCTTATCCTCTTTTATAAATCTATTTGCATTGACTATCATTTATTGTTTATTTTAAATTTTAATTCATTTTATAATTATTTTATTATTTGAACTATCTGTCTTCTTTAATTCATAAAATATTTATTGTACTTCCATTATGTGTTGTTTTTTATTTAATATGAATTGTCTTTCTTCATCATCTACATACTTTTATTCCTTTACACCTAATATTAGTACTTTTCTAAATAACTTTTTGTATTTTACTTTTATTGCGTGATTTGAGTCACCTTTAGTCGTTTATATGTCTTTACTTTTTCATTATTTTAAATAATTTCTCAATTTACATTTACCATTATTTTTTATTATTGTATTTTGCATTTCCTTCATAATTTACACTGGATTCTGTCTGTCTTTATTTTACATATACTTTTATCTATTTTAATAATAGATTATTCCTTTTTTTTTTCATTTTGCAGTTCTTTTATGAAGTGTGTTTTGTCTTCTTTATTTCTTCTTATCCTCATCTTCTTTAATTCATACATATTTATCTATTTGCAATTCTTTTTTCTTGCAACTCACTTGCCCTTATTTCTTCACCATTTTTCTCATTATTTTAGCTTATTTCATTATTTGCATTTACCATAATTAATTTGTGTTTTTTTATTCAATTTTGCATTTCGTTCATAACTTTACTAGCTTCCGTCTGTCTTTTTTTTTCATATATATTTATATATATTTGATTCATGCGTTATTCTTTTTTTTTTATTTTGCATTACTTTTATCTTTTTCTTCTTCCTTTGTTCTTATCTTCCTCTATAGATCTATTTGTGTTGGCCATTATTTGTTTATTACTAATTTTAACCTATTTTGAAGTTCTTTCATTATTTGAACTGACTGTCATTTTTAATTCACAGACTGTTTATCTATTTGCACTTCTATTATGTTTTGTTTTTTTTTTAATTTATTTTGCAGGTCTTTAATAATTTGAATTGTCTTTCTTCATCATATGCTTACTTTTTCCTCTTTTTATTTTATATTTCTTGCGTAACTTGAGTCACCTTTTATGTCTTTATTTTCTCATTTTAAATCATTTCTCAATTAGCACTTACCATGATTCTTTTTAATATATTTTGCAATTCTTTCATAACTTGCACTGGATTTACTTTTATTAAGTATTTGTATGGATTATTCCTCTCTTTTTTTTTTCATTTTACAGTTCTTTTATGACATGTCTTTTGTCTTCTTTTTCTTATCATTCCCATTTATTTTTTAATTATTTTTTTTTCTTACTATTTTAGCTTATTTCTCTATTTGCATTTACCATTATGAACTAGCTTCCTTCTTTTCTATATATATTTTCTATCTGACTCATACATTATTCTTATTTTTGTTTTCATTTTGCAGTTCTTTTATGACCTGTCTTTTATCTTCTTTATTTCTTCTTATCCTCCCCCTGTTTAATTCATAGATGTTTATCTATTTGCACTTCCATTATTTTTATATTATTTTGCAGTTCATTTGTAATATCTTCTCTATTTTTTAATCATCTAATTAGATTCTCCCTTAAATTAAGTTTTTGCTTCTCATGCGCTATAGTTTGAATTATCTTTCTTAAACCATCTACACATTTTTTTTCTATATATTATTCTAATTTCACTTTTTACGTAATTTGAACTGGTTTTTGTCAGTTTTTTCGTCTATATTTTTTCATGTATTTTTTTTTTCATTATTTTGCTTTATTTTAATATTCCGAGTTTTTTTTTCATTTGCAATCCTTTTATAACCTGTCGTTTGTCCTTTTTTTCTTCTTATCCTCCTCTATAATTAACCCACTTGTCTAATTTTAATCTTTTACCTTTTTCATCCTTTGAACTGCCTATATCGTGTGTCTTCTTTAATTCAGAGATTTACATTATACATTTTTCCTTGTTTTTCATTTTGCCTCAGATATTTCTTTATTTATTAGCATCTTCCATTATTTCTTGTTTTTATTTTGTATTTCTTTCGTAATTTGAAAGGCCCTTCATCCTTCATCTGTACTTTCTAATCATCTATTATTTTTCCCTTATACCTCATATTTCTCAATTTGCATTCTAGAATTCTCTATTATTTTTTCTATTTTATTTTACTTAATTCGTTTTCATTTTAAATCATCGAATTTCGTCTAATGAGATTGGACCATTCCGAGAACTACTGATCAATGCTTTTTCTAAAAGCTCGAAAACTTTTTTTTTATTTTTAATAGAACCCTGTATATTTTGTTTCATCTTTTTATTCTGTGTTAAATTCCCTTTTCAACGACATATTGCAACGTTGCATTTCTGGTTAAAATGACAACCCAGTTATCTTCGGTATTGAGCAAAAAACAAAGGAAGCTCTGAAACATTCGAATTTAATAAGACGGCTTATCTTAAATTCTAACGAATTAAATTCCATTGTTTTTCGCGTAAGTCCAAGGCCAACTGGATTTAAGGACACATTCTTAAATATGGCCGCCATTTTAAATTTAAAGGTCACGTTCCGACATATCGTTCAAAAGGAAATATGACGTAGAATAAGAAGATGCAATGAAATCTAGAGGGTTAAATAAAAAAAATAATAATAATAAAGTCAATTAAGCAGGCAGTAGCGAATCGTTAAATTAACTACCTAAATGTGCACAACATTAAACATAAAACATAGCGCAAAATTAGGACAATTCATGATTTTTAATAAGACCCTTTATTCTACGTTAAATTCCCTTTTAAACGACATATTGCAACGTGGCATTTCCATTCAAAATGGCGACGATTCCTGAGAAAGGACCTCTAAAACAGTAGAATTTACAATCGGCATTTTCTCTTTCTAATTAATTAAATTCGATTGTTTTCTGCGTAAAACGAAGGTAACTAGATTTAAAAAACATTTTTAAATAACGCCGCCATTTTCAAAGGAAAAGCCATGTTGTGACGTGTCGTTAAAAAGGAATTTTGACGTAGAATAAGAAGAATATATACAGGGTATCGCCGAAAATAAGAAAGTTCGATCCACTTCTGGTTTAGCAGAACGTATGCGCAACGAAATTGCCTATATTTTATTACCAACGCAAGTGATTTAGTGCAAAATTATTATACGATTTTAGTAGTATGTATTTTAATATGAAATTATTTTTATTTTCACATCCTTGTATTGAGCTATGTTTAGAAATCGGACATAATTGGCAATACAAAGATCCAACCACCACAATAATGTATACAATTAACTAAGACCAATAGGTTAAGGAATTTCTGACTGGACCTCGTACATGTGACTGTCTTTTCCATAACTTTCCATACAATATATTGTTCAAAAATTTCAATTTGGTTTTTCTAATGATGTGATTGGTTTGGGTTAGCAAGTACAAGGTAATTAAAAAAAAGTTGAACACCAATTGGATCCAAGTTAACGCGCAGTCCTCGTACATACGATAATTCTAGCGTCTTTAAAATTATCTTTTGACGCACGATAAATGAGAATGTTGCCAATCGAACGTCGTCGATTGACCCACTGAAGAAATTTATAATCATCGTCATAAGTAACAGTTACGAATAAATTAATAAAAAAAATTAGTACAAAAAAATAGGTGAACACCATCCTACTGACGACGCGACGGATAACTTTTTGTGAATCATTCGGAATCTGGGTGGGTCACCTGAACCGATATGGGCCATCAGAGGATCTTGACCGGTCACGAGTAGATTAGAATATGTTTATATTCGAATACAGATAATTTTGATTTTAAACAAATAACAGGTTATTTATTATTTATAAAAGAGCTAATAATATTAAGATAACGGATTTATCGTAGATTTAAATTTAGGTCCCCAAATACACAATGTCAATGACGTTCTCGTCCATGTCCAAAGCTCCCTCAGATATGAATGCATAAGTAGGGTCCGACATTATTAGATATTGCATATTTGCGTGTTTTTTTATATAAATTTAAATAAATTTATAAATTATAGATAAGTTCGGGATTTTTTTTATTCTTCTTAGGTATAATAGAAGTTTATATACAAACACAAGGACTAGGGTTACAAGGACTAATATTATTTCATGGTCGCCTGTCGAACAAATGGTAAAAGCTTTTCTATACATTGGAGCTTTAAAAATGATGGTTATTTTTTTTTCGGTATCCGTGCTATCAAATTTCACTGATATTACAATTTTTGAGAAAAATATAATTTTCTTATTTGATATGTATGCTTTAAGACCTGCTGAATTCGAAAATGATCACCATTTTCTTCAGAAATGGTAAGTTTTCGAAATATGATTTTTCAAAGAAAAATTAATACTTTTTTTACAATTTTTAACTGACTTTTAAGAGCCCATAGAAGACATACAATAAGCTCTAAAAATTTGATAATATCAGTATTTATAGAGTAATTTATTCTGTATCGAACAGTGAAAACTGTAGTTTATTATCGGTTTTGATTCATTTGTGAATCGCGATTTTCCGAGGGTCTACGTTTCCAGTTTTTCTTTTCGGAATTTTTTCAAAAAACTGGAAATCCGGACCGACTAGAGAAAAACTATTGATTTTTTCGTTATCTACACTATCAAATTAGTTAGTAAGCGCATTTTCATTGATATTAAAATTTTTCGATTTTTTGAGGGAAGGTAATGAAAATTCGATATCGACTATCGATTTTTTTAATTTTTGACAAAAATAACATTTTCTTATTCGATATTTATGCTCTCGGACCTGCTGAATTCGAAAATGATTACCGTTTTCTTCAGAAATTGCAAGTTTTCAAAACATGTTTTTTAAAGAAAAATTAATAATTTTTTTTACAATTTTTAACTGATATTTGAGCGCTTATAGAAGACATAAAATAAGGCCTAAAAAATTTGATAATATCAGGATTTATAGAGTAATTTATTCTGCATCGAACAGTGAAAACTGCAGTTTATTATCGTTTTTGATTAATTTGGGAATCGCAATTTTCCGAGGGTTTACATTTTCAATTTTTTTGTTCGAGGAATTTTTTCGAAAAAACTGGAAATTCGGACCGACTAGGGAAAAACTAATGATTTTTTCGTTATCTACGCTATCAAATTAGATAGTAAGCGCATTTTAATTGTTATTAAAATGTTTCGATTTTTTGAGGGAAGGTAACGAAAATTCTATATCGACTATCGATTTTTTTAATTTTTGAGAAAAATATCATTTTCTTATTCGATATTTATGCTTTAGGACCTGTTGAATTCGAAAATGATTACCACTTTCTTTACAAAAGGCAAGTTTTCAAAATATGATTTTTTTTTTAAATTTATAATTTTTTTTTTACAATTTTTAACCGAACTTTGAGCGCCCTTAGAAGACATAAAATAAGCTCTAAAAAATTGATAATTTCAGGATTTATAGAGTCATTTATTCGGTATTGAACAGTGAAAACTGCACTTTATTATTGCTTTTGATTCATTTGTGAATCGCAATTTTCCGAGGGTCTGCATTTCCAATTTTTTTTTTTCGAAATTTTTTCGAAAAAAGTTGAAATCCGGACCAACTAGAGAAAAACTAATGATTTTTTCGTTATCTACGCTATCAAGTTAGTTAGTAGGCGCATTTTCATTGATATTAAAATTTTTCGATTTTTTGAGGGACGGTAACGAAAATTCTGTATCGACTAATCGACTTTTTTCATTTTGCGAGAAAAATAACATTTTCTTATTCGATATTTATGCTTTCGAATCTGCTGAATTCGAAAATGATCACCGTTTTCTTTAGAAATGGCAAGTTTTCAAAATATGATTTTTTACAGAAAAATTAATAATTTTTTTTACAATTTTTAACTGACCTTTGAACGCTTATAGAAGACATAAAATAAGGTCTAAAAATTTGTTAATATCAGGATTTATAGAGTAATTTATTCTGTATCGAACAGTGAAATCTGCAGTTTATTATCGTTTTTGATTCATTGGTGAATAGCAATTTTCCGAGGGTCTGCATTACCTTGTTTTTTTTTCGCGGAATTTTTTCGAAAAATCGGAAATACGGACCGACTAGAGAAAAACTAATGATTTTTTCGTTATCTACGTTATCAAATTAGTTAGTTAGCGCATTTCCATTGATATTAAAATTTTTCGATTTTTTGAGGGAAGGTAACGAAAATTCTATATCGACTATCGACTTTTTTGACTTTTCGGGAAGAATAACATTTTCTTGTTCGATATTTATGCTTTCGGACCTGCTGATTTCGAAAATGATCACCATTTTCTTCAAAAATGGCAAGTTTTCGAAAAATGAAAAAGAAAAATTTAATATTTTTTTCTACAATTTTTAACTGACTTTTGAGCGCCTATAGAAGACATAAAATAAGCTCTAAAAATTTGATAATATCAGTATTTATAGAGTAGTTTATTCTGTATCGAACAGTGAAAACTGTAGTTTAATATCGTTTTTATTCATTTGGGAATCGCGATTTTCCGAGGGTCTGCATTTCCAATTTTTTTTTTCGCGGAAATTTTTTCGAAAAACTGGAAATCCGGACTGACCAGAGAAAAACTATTGATTTTTTCGTTATCTACGCTATCAAATTGGTTAGTAAGCGCATTTTCATTGATATTAAAATTTTTCGATTTTTTGAGGGAAGGTACGAAAATTCTATATCGACTAATCGACTTTTTTGATTTTTTTGGGAAAAATAACATTTTCTTATTCTATATTTATGCTCTCGGACCTGCTGAATTCGAAACTGATCACCGTTTTCTTTAGACATGGCAAGTTTTCCAAATATGATTTTTCAAAGAAATATTAATATTTTTTTTACAATTTTTAACTGACATTTGAGCGCCCTTAGAAGACATAAAATAAGCTCTAAAGATTTAATAATTTTGAGATATATAGAGTCATTTATTATGTATCGAATAATGAAAGCTGCAGTTTATTATCGTTTTTGATTCATTTGTGAATCGCAATTTTCCATGGGTCTACATTTCCAATTTTTTTTTCGCATAATTTTTTCGAAAAACTGGAAATCCGGACCGACTAGACAAAAAACTAATGATTTTTTCGTTATCTACGCTATCAAATTCGTTAGTAAGCGCATTTTCATTGATAATAAAATTTTTCGATTTTTTCAGGGAAGGTAAGGAAAATTCTATATCGATTAATCCACTTTTTTGATTTTTCGAGAAAAATAACATTTTCTTGTTCGATATTCATGCTTTCGGACCTGCTGAATTCGAAAATGATCACCAGTTTCTTTAGAAATGGCAAGTTTTCGAAATATGATTTTTCAAAGAAAAATTTATATTTTTTTTACAATTTTTAACTGACCTTTGAGCGCCCATAGAAGTCATAAAATATGCTCTAAAAATTTGATAATTTCAGGAGTTATAGAGTAATTTATTCTGTATTGAACAGTGCAACTGCAGTTTATTATCGTTTTTGATTAATTTGTGAATCGCGATTTTCCGAGGGTCTACATTTCCAATTTTTTTTTCGCGGAAATGTTTTCGAAAAACTGGAAATCCGGACCGACTAGAGAAAAACTAATGATTTTTTCGTTATCTGCGCTATCAAATTAGTTAGTAAGCGCATTTTCATGGATATTAAAATTTTTCGATTTTTTGAGGGAAGGTAATGAAAATTCAATATCGACTAATCTATTTTTTAAATTTTTGAGATAAATAACATTATCTTATTTAATATTTAATATTTATGCTTTCGGACCTGCTGAATTCGAAAATGATCACCATTTTCATTAGAAATGGCAAGTTTGCGAAAAAATGATTTTTCAAAGAAAAATTTAGTATTTTTTTTACAATTTTTGACTAATCTTTGAGCGCCCATAGAAGACATAAAATAAGCTCTAAAAATTTGATAATATCAGTATTTATAGAGTAGTTTATTCTGTATCCAACAGTGAAAACTGTAGTTTAATATTGTTTTTGATTCATTGGGGAATCGCGATTTTCCGAGGGTCTGCATTTCCAATTTTTTTTTTCGCGGAAATTTTTTCGAAAAACTGGAAATCCGGACCGACCAGAGAAAAACTAATGATTTTTTCGTTATCTACGCCGTCAAATTAGATAGTAAGCGCATTTTCATTGACATTAAAATTCTCCGACTTTTTGAGGGAAGGTAACGAAAATTCTATATCGACTAATCGACTTTTTTGATTTTTTGGGAAAAATAACATTTTCTTATTCGATATTTATGCTCTCGAATCTGCTGAATTCGAAACTGATCACCGTTTTCTTTAGACATGGCAAGTTTTCCAAATATGATTTTTCAAAGAAACATTAATATTTTTTTTACAAATTTTAACTCACATTTGAGCGCCCTTAGAAGACATAAAATAAGCTCTAAAAATTTAATAATTTCAAGATATATAGAGTCATTTATTCTGTATCGAATAATGAAAGCTGCAGTTTATTATCGTTTTTGATTCATTTGTGAATCGCAATTTTCCATGGGTCTGCATTTCCAATTTTTTTTTTGCGAAATTTTTTCGAAAAAACTGGAAATCCGGACCGACTAGAGAAAAACTAATGATTTTTTCGTTATCTACGCTATCAAATTAATTAGTAAGCGCTTTTTCATTGATATTAAAATTTTTCGTTCTTTTGAGGGAAGGTAACGAAAATTCTGTATCGACTATCGATTTTTTAGATTTTTTAGAAAAATAACATTTTCTTATTCGATATTTATGCTTTAGGACCTGTTCAATTCGAAAATAATCACCATTTTCTTTGGAAAAGGCCAGTTTTTGAAATATGATTTTTTTTTTAATTTATAATGTTTTTACAATTTATAACTGAACTTTGAGCGCCCGTAGAAGACACAAAATAAGCTCTAAAAATTCGATAATTTCAGGTTTTATAGAGTCAATTATTCTGTATTGAACAGTGAAAACTGCAGTTTATTATCGTTTTTGGTTAATTTTAAAATCGCGATTTTCCAAGGATCTGCATTTTCCATTTTTTTTCGCGAAATTTTTTCGAAAAACTAGAGATCCGGATCGACTAGAGAAAAACTAATGATTTTAACGTTATCTACGCTATCAAATTAGTTAGAAAGCGCATTTTCATTGATATTAAAATTTTTCGATTTTTTGAGGAAAGGTATCGAAAATTCTCCATCGACTATCGATTTTTTTAATTTTTGAGAAAAATAACATTTTCTTATTCGATATTTATGCTGTAGGACCTGTTGAATTCGAAAATGATCACCGTTTTCTTTAGAAATGGCACGTTTTCGAAATATGATTTTTCAAAGAATAATTAATAATTTTTTTTACAATTATTTTTGACTGAACATTGAGCGCCCTTAGAAGACAAAACAAATAACATTTTCTTATTCCATATTTATGCTTTTGGACCTGCTGAATTCGAAAATGATCACCGCTTTCTTTAGAAAAGGCTTGCTGTCGAAATATGACTTTTCAAAAAAAAAATATATTTTTTTACAATTTTTAACTGAACTTTGAGCACCCTTAGAACACATAAAATAAGCTTTAAAAATTTGATAATATCAGTATTTATAGATTAATTTATTCTGTATTGAACAGTGAAAACTGTAGTTTATTATCGTTTTTGATTCATTTGTGAATCGCGATTTTCCGAGAGTATACATTTCCAATTTTTTTTTCGCGGAATTTTTTCGAAAAAACTGGAAATCCGGACCGACTAGAGAAAAACTAATGATTTTTTCGTTATCTACGCTATCAAATTAGTTAGTAAGCGCATTTTCATTGATATTAAAATTTGTCGATTTTTTGAGGGAAGGTAACGAAAATTCTATATCGACTAATCGAGTTTTTAGAATTTTCGAGAAAAATAACATTTTCATATTCGATATTTATGCTTTTGGACCTGCTGAATTCGAAAATGATCACTATTTTCTTAAGAAATGGCAAGTTTTCTAAATATGATTTTGCAAAGAAAAATTAATAATTTTTTACAATTTTTAACTGAAATTTGAGCGCCCTTATAAGACATAAAATAAGCTCTAAAAATTTGATAATATCTGTAATTATGGAGTAATTTATTCAGTATCGAACAGTGAAAACTGTAGTTTATTATCGTTTTTGATTCATTTGTGAATCGCGATTTTCCGAGAGTATACATTTCCAATTTTTTTTTCGCGGAATTTTTTCGAAAAAACTGGAAATCCGGACCGACTAGAGAAAAACTAATGATTTTTTCGTTATCTACGCTATCAAATTAGTTAGTAAGCGCATTTTCATTGATATTAAAATTTGTCGATTTTTTGAGGGAAGGTAACGAAAATTCTATATCGACTAATCGAGTTTTTAGAATTTTCGAGAAAAATAACATTTTCATATTCGATATTTATGCTTTTGGACCTGCTGAATTCGAAAATGATCACTATTTTCTTAAGAAATGGCAAGTTTTCTAAATATGATTTTGCAAAGAAAAATTAATAATTTTTTACAATTTTTAACTGAAATTTGAGCGCCCTTATAAGACATAAAATAAGCTCTAAAAATTTGATAATATCTGTAATTATGGAGTAATTTATTCAGTATCGAACAGTGAAAACTGTAGTTTATTATCGTTTTTGATTCATTTGTGAATCGCGATTTTCCGAGGGTCTACATTTCCAGTTTTTTTTTTCGGAATTTTTTCAAAAAACTGGAAATCCGGACCGACTAGAGAAAAACTATTGATTTTTTCGTTATCTACACTATCAAATTAGTTAGTAAGCGCATTTTCATTGATATTAAAATTTTTTGATTTTTTGAGGGAAGGTAACGAAAATTCTATATCGACTAATCGATTTTTTTTTATTTTCGAAAAAAATAACATTTTCTTATTCGATATTTATGCTTTGGGACCTGCTGAATTCGAAAATGATCACCATTTTCTTTAGAAATGGCAAGTTTGCGAAAAATGATTTTTCATTAAAAATTAAATATTTTTTTTACAATTTTTTACTGACTTTTGAGCGCCTGTAGAAGACATAAAATAAGGTCTAAAAATTTGTTAATATCAGGATTTATAGAGTAATTTATTCTGTATCGAACAGTGAAATCTGCAGTTTATTATCGTTTTTGATTCATTTGTGAATTGCAATTTTCCGAGGGTCTGCATTACCTTGTTTTTTTTCGCGGAATTTTTTCGAAAAACCGGAAATACGGACCGACTAGAGAAAAACTAATGATTTTTTCGTTATCTACGTTATCAAATTAGTTAGTTAGGGCATTTCCATTGATATTAAAATTTTTCGATTTTTTGAGGGAAGGTAACGAAAATTCTATATCGACTAATCGACTTTTTTGATTTTTCGAGAAATATAACATTTTCTTATTCGATATTTATGCTTTCGTATATAAGCAGGGACGACGGCTTGCTGTGGAAGTTGGCCAGGCGTGTCCGCGGAGGTTATACGCCAATTCCTGAAATAAGGCATTGTGACCTAGACATAGTCAATGATCTAGGAAAAGCGGAAGCCTTTGCGGATTACTTGGAAAGCGTTTACAGCAAGACGCCTGACACATTACCCGAACAACAACGTTATACTGGTTCTGTGCATATTTTCCGACAACGTAAATATCCGATTCCTCCTGCAGTGTATGATAAGCTGAGAATAACCCCGGCTGAAATACGCAAAGCTTTCTGTCGTTTACCAAGAAACAAAGCACCCGGCCCGGATAATATTCCGAATATGATCCTAAAAAATTTATCAAATAAAACCATTATCCATTACATGCATATTATTAACGCGGTTATCCGGCTGCAACACTTCCCTGAATCCTGGAAGGTAGCGTGCGTGGTACATTTTCTTAAACCAGGCAAAGACCCGACTCTCCCGGCCTCCTATCGGCCAATATCACTACTGAACACCCTGGGAAAGATGGCTGAGAGGCTTATTTTACCGAGGGTGAACAGGGTGGTAGAAGAATTGCAAATATTGCCTCAAGAGCAATTCGGCTTCCGAAGAAGGCATGGCACCGTCATGCTTGCTGCAAAAATAGCTACTGACATCTATGACGGCTTTAACAAACGCCAGTCCACAGCACTTTTACTGTTGGACATGGAGAAGTCGTTTGACCGGGTATGGCACGATGGGCTGCTGTACAAGCTTCTAGCGAAGTACAGCATGCCACTGTACTGGGTAGCGCTCATCGAGTCATACCTTACCGGGCGCACCTTCACGACACGAATTGGCACACGAACGTCAACCAGTAGAAGATTACTGGCCGGAGTACCACAGGGTACGGTACTTTCGCCGCTACTCTTCAATCTTTATATAGCAGATATCCCGTCTTATCCCGATACCCACAAAGCCCTCTTTGCTGATGATACAGCAATCTATTCCCTAGATTCCCAGGCGGAAGTGGCTAAATCAAATCTACACACACACATGAACATTTTAATCCCATATTACGAGAGGTGGAAAGTCACGCTCAATGCCTCCAAAACGGAGCTACTTTTAATTTCGCGCAAGCGAAAAGACATTGGCATCACGCCCCTCGTAATAGAGAATACACCAATCACACCTGCAAGCAAAGCTAAATATCTAGGCATCATTTTTGATAACAAACTGAACTTTAGTAAGCACATTGATATAATAATAGCAAAAAACATGGCTATTAAAAAAAGCTTATGCACGTTAATCTCGACTCGGTCATACCTTAGCCCGGCTAATAAACTCATATTATACAGAGCCATCATTAGACCGGCCTTGTTTCATGGCGCCCCAGTATGGTGCTCGGTGGCGAAAACACATAGGAAAAAACTACAGGTAATCCAGAACCAATAGTTGCGAGCGGCGTTCTCGCTGACATTACTTGATCGCGTCAGAATCGAGGATCTGCATGCATGGGCTAAACTGGAATTCGTCGAGGAATATATCGACAAACTTGCATGCAGATTCTTCGAATTTCAAGTTCAAGGATCGCCGCTCACAGAAAACATCGCGAATAACAGATATAGCCCCGAGCACCCAACCACATATGGGACTATCTATAGAGAAATTTCATTGTTCTATAAACAACTCATGCCTCCGTAAAACTTTACATCCCAGAGGATCATCAAACACTGTAAATGATATCTCCAATCACGTTTAATAAGCCATCTTTCTGACATAAATCGATAGCAGGAGTGCATCGCCGAACTGGCAGCATGAACAACCTGCGTTCAGACTGGCCCGTCCACCAAGTTCGGACATGGGGGCGAGACTAGTCAAGGGAGCTACGGCACCCATAAATACGCTCAGACTACACACACACACAATTCACTTGATTTTGGCCACAGAAGCATCCATGTCTCCGTAGCCGGAACCGCGAGACTCGACCCATGCACTTGATACAAAAATAAACTACTTGAATGGACTTAATTCTGTTTTAAGTCTTTAACTTTTACATTTACCTTTTGTTTTACGAATGCATGTTGTATATATTGTAAATAGTAGTGTTCTGTCCCCCTGCTCCATGAGAGCATTTAAACAGGGTTTTTGACAAATTTTTCCCTGTATATCAACCAGGCAGTAAAGTATAATAACGAAATAACAAACCCACTAATAACAGAAGAGCATTCGCTCCGACATACATTATCGGCTTTGAAGGGGATACCCAAGTAAAGCACAACACACAAAGCAGTACCACACATCTTAGTTTTAAGTTAGGCTAACAACTGCCCCCTATGGGTGTCGATATCTGAGGGCCACGGTGCTGGAAGAACAGCACTAGGCGTACACCTCAGCCGATCATACTATGTAGGACATGCTTAAGCTAAGAGTGTAGCCATATTAAAGTAATACTTAGATAAATAAACGATGATGATGATGATGCTTTCGGACCTGCTGAATTCGAAAATGATCACCGTTCTCTGTAGAAATGGCAAGTTTTCGAAATATGATTTTTCAAAGAAAAATTAATAATTTTTTTTTACAATTTTTAACTGACTTTTGAGCGCCTATAGAAGACATAAAATAAGCTCTAAAAATTTGATAATATCAGGATTTATAGAGTAATTTATTCTGTATCGAACAGTGAAAACTGTACTTTATAATCGTTTTGGGAATCGCAATTTTCCGAGGGTCTGCATTTTAAAATTTTTTTTCGCGGAAATTTTTCGAAAAAACTGGAAATACGGACCGACTAGAGAAAAAATTATGATTTTTTCCTTATCTACGCTATCAAATTAGTTAGTAAGCCCATTTTAATTGATATTAAAATTTTTTGATTTTTTGAGGGAAAATTCTAATCGACTATCCGATTTTTTTAATTTTCGAAAAAAAATAACATTTTCTCATCCGATATTTATGCTTTTGGACCTGCTGAAATCGAAAATGATCACCGTTTTCTTTAGAAAGTGCTTGTTGTCAAAATATGATTTTTCAAAAAAAATTAATAAATTTTTTTACCATTTTTAACTGAACTTTGAGCGCCCGTAGTAGACTTAAAATAAGCTCTAAAAATTTGATAATTTCAGGATTTAGAGAGTCATTTATTCTGCGTTGAACAGTAAAAACTGCAGTTTATTATCTTTTTGGTTCATTTTTGAATCACATTTTTCCAAGGGTCTGCTATTTAATTTTTTTGAAAAATAAGAAATCCGGACCGACTAAAGTTGATAACGTCGCAATCAATTAAATGATATTCTAGGCCTGAATAGACAAATCTAGGTACAAAATAGGGGTATCTTATTAAGTGAAGTCAAATTGTGTTGCGCTTTTTTGTGACACCCTGCCTAGTTTAAAATGTTTTTAAAATATAAACCGTTGAAAACTTGAAAACATTAATCTCACAATTAACTTATAAAAATAATCACCCTGTATATGCTTACAACACAATACAATTGGGAAAACTCTGAGAAAAACCCATGAAGATCCATCTACATGAGATGTAGGATAATTTTCATGATTTTTTCCTCAGTGCTGGTTATTTGAGTTCATAAGATGATTAAAACCGGGCTCTTTTTATGACGCGCAACAACTCTTCTGCCCTAAAGCCTGAAGCTATTCAACATGAAGGCCGAACATTAATACACTCGATATTACATATGAATTAACTAGCCTTTGAGCACACTTGAATCTTTATTTCGTATCGCGAAGCGAATATATGAATTTTAATCGAACACTTGTCCGAATTACAACAAAGAGCGGTTACGAAAGAAAGTAAAAATGACTAGGCCGACAAAAAGGAGTAATGCGGTTAAGGAGACAACAAGTACTAGAATTACACCTTTGATAAACGATATTAATCAAACGTCCCCGTCCGAATGCACAATTTCTAAACTTTTACTTTTCTTCTTTAACTGTTTTGCTAATTTTCAATTTTAAAGTATGCCCACTGGAGAATGTATTTATTGACACGAAGCGTTTGGTTTTGTAAATATCTCATAAGCGTAGCTTGGGGGGCGAAATCTAAATAAGTACCCTCCCGAAAAAAAAACCAACATATTTTTATTGCATATTAATACCATATTGTCGTAGTGACTTTGTCATGTTCATTATTTAGATTTTGCGGGCTCTGTTTGAGCACGTGTATTATTAATGGAGAAATCTCCAGCGTTGCCAAATAGGTTGGCAAAATTTCTTGTCCAGATAAGTTGGAAAGTTTATTTAAACAAAAGCAAGGATAATCACACTACTAAAGCAAACAAAAAGGAATTTTGGAATATCATATAAAATATGGTCGTAACTTTATCTAAATATTTCTATCCAGTTCCTTTTTCTCGATATTTCAATAAACAGAAACTGATTTGGTTTAATATAATACGGATTTGTGGGTTAGTTTTACTAGATATATGTAAAGGATCTGTTCGTAACCCAAACTAACCCTAACGAGACAGGTTATTTGAAAACATGGCGAAAAATGGCCAAATCAGTCAAACACAAAATTTTCTCTAAGACTCGGAAAATCGCATTTTAAAAATTAACAAAAAATAGTAATAAACTGCGGTTCTCATTGGCCAATAGAGAACAAATGACTCTATTAACCCTGAAATTATAAAATTTTTATAACGTATTTAATGTCTTCTATTGACGCTCAAAATTCCGTTAAAAATTGTAAAATGAATTATTAATTTTTTTTTGAAAACTAGCCATTTCTAGAAAAAATGGTGATCATTTTCGAATTCAGGAGGTCCGAAAGCTTTATCGATTAAGAAAATTTAATTTTTCTCGAAAATTAGAAAAACCGATTAGGCTCGATATACCTAGAATTTTCAAAAAATCGAAAAATTTTGATACCAATGAAAATGCGCTTACTAAGTAATTTGATAGCGTAAATAACGAATAAATCATTAGTTTTTCTCTAGTTGGTCCGGATTTCCAGGTTTTCGAGAAATTTCGCGAAAAAAGAAAATTGAAAATGCAGACCCTGGGAAAATCGCGATTCAAAAATGAACCAAAAACGATAATAAACTGCAGGTTTCACTATTCAATAAAAAATAAATGACTCTAAATCCTGAAACTATCACATTTTTAGAGCTTATTTTATATCTTCTATGGGCGCTCAAAATTCAGTTATAAATTGTAAAAAAAATTATTAGTTTTTTTTTGAAAAATCATATTTCGAAAACAAGCCGTTTCTAAAGAAAACGGTGATCATTTTCAAATTCAGCAGGTCCAAAAGCATACGTATCGATTAACAAAATTTAATTTTTCTCGAAAATTAAAAAAATCGATTAGGCTCGATATAGAATTTTCGTTACCTTTCCTCAAAAAATCGAAAAAGTTTATCCATGAAAATGTGCTTACTAACTAATATGATAGTGTAGATAACGAAAAAATTATTAGTTTTTCTCTAGTCGGTCCGGATTTCCAGTTTTTTCGAAAAAATTCCGCGAAAAAAAAATTGGAAATGCAGACCCTCGGAAAATTGCGATTCACAAATGAATCAAAAACGATAATAAACTGCAGTTTTCACTATTCAATACAGAATAAATTACTCTATAAATCCGGAAATTATCAAATTTTTAGAGCTTATTTTATGTATTCTATGAGCGCTCAAAGTTCGGTAAAAAATTAAAAAAAAAATTATTAGTTTTTCTTTGAAATATCATATTTCGAAAACCTGCCATTTCTAAAGAAATCGGTGATCATTTTCGAATTAAACAGGTCCTAAAGCATAAATATCGATTAGGAAAATGTTATTTTTCTCAAAAATTTAAAAAATCGATGGTCGATATAGAATTTTCGTTACCTTCCCTGAAAAAAATCGAAAAATTTTAATATCAATGAAAATGCGCTTACTAACTAATTTGATAGCGTAGATAACGAAAAAATCATTAGTTTTTCTCTAGTCGGTTCGGATTTCTAGTTTTTTCGAAAAAAATCCGCGAAAAAAAATTGGAAATGTAGAACCTCTGAAAATCGCGATTCACAAATGAATCAAAAACGATAATAAACTACAGTTTTCACTGTTCGATAGAGAATAAATTACTCTATAAATACTGATATTACCAAATTTTTTGAGCTTATTCTATGTCTTCTATGGCCGCTCAAAGGTCACATAAAAATTGTAAAAAAATATTAATTTTTCTTTGAAAAATCATATTTCGAAAACTTGCCATTTCCAAAGAAAATGGTGATCATTTTCGCATTGAGCAGGTCCGAAAGCATAAATATCGAATATGAAAATGTTATTTTTCTCGAAAAATCAAAAAAGTCGATTAGTCGGTAAGAAGTATAGAATTTTCGTTGCCTTCCCTCAAAAAATCGAAAAATTTTAATATCAATGAAAATGCGCTTACTAACTAATTTGATAGCGTAGATAAGGAAAAAATCAGTAGTTTTTCTCTAGTTCGTCCGGATTTCCAGTTTTTCGAAAAAATTCCGCGAAAAAAAAAATTGGAAATGCAGACCCTCGGAAAATTGCGACTCACAAATGAATCAAAAACGACAATAAAGTGCAGTTTTTACTGTTCGATATAGAATAAATTACTCCATAAATACTGATATTATCAAATTTTTAGACGTTATTTTAGGTCTTCTATAAGCGCTCAAAGTTCAGTTAAAAATTGTAAAAAAATCATTAATTTTTCTTTGAAAAATCATATTTCGAAAAATTGGCATTGCTAAAGAAAACGGTGTACATTTTCGAATTCAGCAGGTCCGAAAGCACACATATCGAAAGGGGAAGTGTTATTTTTCTCCAAAATAAAAAATAAAATCGATTAGTCGATATAGAATTTTCGTTATCATCCCTCAAAAAATCGAAAAATGTTAATATCAATGAAAATGGCTTTACTAACTAATTCGATAGCGTAGATAACGAAAAAATCATTAGTTTTTCTCTAGTCGGTCCGAATTTCCATTTTTTTTCGAAAAAATTTCGCGAAAAAAAAATTGGAAATGTAGACCCCCGGAAAATTGCGGTTCACAAATGAATCAAAAACGATAATAAACTGCAGTTTTCACTGTTCAATACAGAATAAATAACTCTATAAATCCTGAAATTATCAAATTTTTAGAGCTTTTATTTTATGTCTTCTATGAGCGCTCAAAGTTCGGTAAAAAATTAAAAAAAAAAT